>JAVXUP010002528.1:0-124070 GCA_033070095.1 Escallonia herrerae | reverse complement strand
AAAAAAATTCCGAAACTGATCGGCGGTGTTCGACACGTGTCGGCCGGTGTCCGGAGGGTGTCGGGGTGTCCGTCCGTTTAGGACACCATACCTCCACCTAGGAGAGGTGTCCATGCTTCATAGCCGGTATGTGAAAGTTTGCTTTTTTCGATTTTGTATCTAAGTGGTTTTTGAATGATGGGCGTCAACTGGTAGGAATTGTCTCTCTGTTTCTTTCTGTGAATTAAGGGAATTGGTTTTCTGGTGTAATTGCTCGCCACTATTCTGAGTCTATTTGGAATTGGTTTTTTATTGCTTAGTTACTACTATGTGATACCTTTTTTAGGTAACCAATGCTACTCATACAAGAAAAGCATCCATGTATAATTGCAGGGACATAGTCTTGTGTAATTTCCGTATTGTTGACTTAATTCAGGCTTTGTATAATTTCAATTATTTCGGCGTATCTAATCTAGCAAACAAGGGATACATAGACAAAGATGGTGACAACTCATGTGTTACGAGTGTACGATTTCTTATGTAAATTGTATTTCAATTTGATTTTACTCTTTACCTTTTTTTGTATCTATCTATTTTAATGTCATTTTTTTCCTTTTAACTTTTTTTCCAGTGAACAGTGCCTGCGTTTGTATTTGGAGTGCGGACTAGTTGGACGCTTGCTTTGAAAATTTTTATGTTGATTGCTTTGTTACATTTGTGTTGCAATTAAAATATTTTTTAAATATGGTGTAATCTATATGAACGGTAATTTGAAATGTGGTGTAATTTATTTGAATTATGTTATAATCTATTAATTTCTTATTTAGGAATTTTGGACATTAGTTTGATATATGTCTAGTTTATTTTTCATGATACACTTTTCCGTAAGTTTTGTTACATGTTCAAAAAGTGGGGGGGGGGGGGAGTCTGCCAAACCAAGCAGAATGGTTCAGGGCGGGGCAGTGCGGTGCGGGTTTTGATTGCTTCACGGCAGGCGGGGGCGGGTTTTCCAACTATCCTTAGGATTGGATATGGTATTGTTGTACATAAATGACCCGGTGGCAGGGCGGGGCAAGGTTCCAGGACTAGCAGGGCGGGTTCGGATTTTATAAGATCCGCATCCGACCCACCCATTTGCCATCCCTATACATACACCCATATATGCTGCATGTCCTTAGCACATCAACTGTCTGAGTGTTTGTTCTAAACGTGAAATCATGTCTGTCGTAATGGAAAAGGCAATCAGAAGTCCTGGTTCTGTTTTATGTGCGAGTGAACTCACTTAATTCGCATGGGAATTGCTCTCAGGTTAACAACATGTTCAATTTTGGAATGTCACTGTGTAGAAGATTGAATCTCAATGAGCTGATCACAAAAATCCCTGTCTGCAGTTCTGCTAGTGGTATGGTTTTCATCTAATTTTTTCCTTCTGACATCATAATAGCCATTACCCATGTCAAGCTATTTTGCATCTAACAGCTTTCAGTTTTGAGATGTTTAGATGTATCTGGAGGAGGGTTGGGCCTAATATTCAGACGTTGGGCTACCAAAAAGACGGCAGGATCCACAAAAAACGGGAGGGACTCAAACCCCAAGTTTCTTGGAGTGAAGAAGTTTGGTGGCGAGGTGAGCGGACTGAAGGGGTACAGGGTCTCATTTTTATTGCGTGTCGCCTACTGAATCTTAGTTTTGGCATACTTCTCTCTGTGGTGCAGAGGGTGAAATCTGGGAATATCATTGTTCGTCAGAAGGGCACCCGTTTCCATCCAGGAGATTATGTGGGGATAGGAAGAGATCACACACTTTATGCTATGATAGAAGGTTGTGTCAAGTTTGAGCGCCACAAGTTGAGTGGACGCAAGTGGGTGCACGTTGAGCCCAAGGCCGGCCATACACTTCACCCAGTCTACTCAAATGCTGCAGCTTCCAAGCCCGAGACTGCTTAATTTTTAATGTTGTGATTATCCAAGATACCTTTCGTTTACTAGACAGCTGCGAAGCCTGTGATGCATCCCTTTGAAGGAATGAAATAATGCTTTGCATTTTTGCTGTTACATTCCAAGAATTTGGCTGCCATTTGTACATTTTTGCCGTTACATTCCAACAACAAATTTACCGGGTTCGTACCCATTTGATGTCAATTTTGTTCACCTCAGTTTGTTACCAAGGCTTCTTCTAGAGATCCATTTTTTGAGGTAAAGACTCGAGAGCATCACCGTCATAAGTCACGTCTCCTTTATGATTTGATGGACTAAGTTGTTTTCTGGCCCTTAGGATGGCTGCAACAGAGTTTTCGGAATTTGCAGGCTCCATCCACTGAACCCGTGATTCAGTATGGCGATGGCTGCATCTCGCAAGCTACCTTGGAAGGGCCTTCAAAAACTGTGTCGCCCCATATGCATCCATGGGTGACCGATGGCATATGCAAGGTGAGACGCAGACCAAAGCAAATTTACAAGAAC
This sequence comes from Escallonia herrerae, assembly GCA_033070095.1. NCBI lineage: Eukaryota > Viridiplantae > Streptophyta > Magnoliopsida > Escalloniales > Escalloniaceae > Escallonia > Escallonia herrerae. The sequence continues at coordinate 121,629 of JAVXUP010002528.1, read as the reverse complement.
TAGGTGTACTCCGTAGGGGACTTGAAATTTTCAACTATAAGAACATATAACGAGTACTCTATCAGGGGAAGAGGCAACGGCTGATTAGACATAATATAAAGGCCTATATTTGCTAGGCCTCCTGATAATTTCCCTCTGGTAAAGTTGGAACCAGTCCTGGGCAATCTGCATGCTCTGCTCTGGACTAAGACAAGAAGTGCACTAGATTGTTCAAACTAATACCCATTGTTTTGCACTGCAATCTTCCTCGTAGCTGCCAGACTTCTCCCCTCATGGGCGACGGCCATCCACAGCTCTTGTAACGGAAAATCGATTTTGGGTCCAATTGGATCGAAAATACAAAGTTGGGGTGTTAGTTGTTGAAATTGAAACCTTAGGGTCCTTTGTGAGACTCGGGTGTAAATCTCAAGGGATTTAGTGCAATTTACCCTAGAAAGAACCAAGCGGGGGTGACAAGTTGTGAAGACAGACGTGCCTTTAGAACTAGGATTTTTTATGTTGTTTTTATAGTTCCCGTTTGGACCCGCGGGTCGAGTCACCCGGCCCACTCAGACCCTTGTTGACATGAATAACCCAATTATGACTCGCGGGTCGAATGATCATCCCACGGGTTTGATTGAGGTTGACCCGTAGTGGCAAAAAACCAGCGGGTCGGGTCGTATGGGTTGGGTAAATTTTTGCCAGCCCTATGACAGTGGTTCCGTCCAAAACCCCCAGCTCTCCTTGCCCAGATGCATCTGGATAGACACCACTGAGGTCAGCGCCCCTAGCTTCCAACGTCCAATCGTTGACTACTGTCAACGTCCAATCGTTGACTACTGTCTTGCCGCTCTAGATCAGCTGCCATCTACCTCACAAGCACCATGCATCCTGGCATGGACGCGGATCTTTCCTGTTGGAGCCACGTGGCCACACGGGATTGGACCGATTCCACCATCGGCTGAGCACCCTCGTCTTCACTGTGTGCCATCACCAACAAACTCGCAGCTGTGCCTCAGTAGCCGGCGATACCGAAAGGACTCTCTGCGGTCCTTGTGTACCCGTAGACGCCGGATGCCTAGTGCCCCTAGAATCAGAAATGTTGTCTGATGAACATTAGAACTGTGCAATGCCTGTAACTCTTCCAGTGATTGCATCGATTCTAGCGAACAGCAACAAGTACGAAATTCAAAGCGTAAATTGGTCCCAGCATCAGTCTCGTGGAGACTGATGCTGGGACCAATCTTCTCATCAAATAGTGAGCGACAGTGTTGCATAAGCAACTCTAAATATTGTGCCAGATCAGAGAGTGCAAAGGCTTGATCCACTGCGTAACTCGCATCGTCCGAAGGTTTTGGACACATGTAATTTGAGTGTCCGATCAAACCACAGCGGGAGCACACCTGGAAGACTTTTTAGTATCTTAACGATATCCACCTCGGTCTTGAATTGCCACGTAGCTCCAGAAATGCCCCTGCAACAACCGGCTTGAAGGGGTTTGAAACCAATAAAACAACCTATCCAACCATGGGGCTAACAGGGTTGACACGGGCACGAATAAATTCGTATTGCCTCTGCACGTAGGGAGGCCAGTCGACTTCCACCACTGGACCAGCTGTCCGAGAAATAAGCATCACATCTTCCTCATTAAATAACTCAAACGGAAGCATATGTAACTGTATCCACAAAGCGATTTCATCGAACTTATGCTCATGCAGGGGCGGAATCAGAAATTTTTTTCAAGGGGTGCAAAAATTATATCGATTTTTTTATTAAAATAATATACAGCATATTGTTATTCAACTCACATGCTCACTTAAGAACACACCGCATTGCAATTCAACTTACATAATTAAAGTATCGACACGTTCCAGTGTTCCACCACTAAATACGATTCCCACCGACAACACAGCCATTTCGAGACTCGCTTGATCCATTTCATTGACGAGCAAAGAAAGCAATTAAAAACAAAACACAGACACACAAATCACTGCCTCCAGCACAATAATGGCTAATCCAGTTACGAGCCTGTTAAAATATCACTTGCAAGATATGCAGGCGCCGATAAATGCATACAATGACGACGCTCACTTCGAGTGCAATGACAGGTGTCGGCAGAGGCCAAATATCCCGGGTAAACAATCGAAATAAGCTAAAAAAAAATAAAATTAATCGCCAGATCTGCAAAGCAGAACAACAAAACCTAAACATTAGATCCAAAACGTGAACTTTCTATTTTCTGAATTTCGACGCGTGCGGATTTGACGAGATTTGGGTAAGTTGCTAGCAATGCAATAGCCCTAGATTTGTGCTTGCTTGAGAGAGATTTCTACGAGGGGCAAATGGAGGTATTCGCAGAAGCGGCAAAAGCGGAACAGAGAATAAATGGAGGCCCAAATGGATTAGATCTCAGAATTTTGATGGTGATGCGTCCAAGCCCCAGCAGGCAGCAGTCGGCGTCGGCACGAGACTCGTAGGAGGTCGTCGGCAGTTAAGATCTCAGATCTGGTTCTCGTTCTTCAAGGGTGACTGCCGACTGGTTCTTCAAGAGGTCGTCACTCGTCGGCGGTCAATATATCAGATCTGCTCATCCACTCGTCCGTCACGGCGTCACAGCAGTCACTCCGTCGTCCCTCGTCAAAGCTATTGTCTGAAGACTGAAGGTCAAGGTGGGTGGTTACCCGTTCAGATCTGGTCGCCAGTCACCGTGAGGTTCAACTTCCACCGGTGACTCGGTGAGAGAGAGAAAGAGAAAGTCGATTGTGGGTCTCTCGGGGAACGGGGTATCGGGGATTGGGGAACAGGATCTCGGGAACGGGGGGGATTGTGATTCCCAAAAAACTAAAAAAAAATATATATATATATATATATATATATATATATATATATTTTCAGAAGTCAGGGGGTGCTTCAGCCCCCCTTGTCACCATGTGGGTCCACCCCAGTGCTCATGTAAGGGAGTGTTTGGAAGGACAGCCTGAAGAATAACCAACGCTCCACAAAGATTCCAAGGGCTACTTGCCAAAAAAAGATCCCTAGCATCTGCTCTTTCAAAGTGAAAAAGGTACATGCCTTTAATCCGTTCAACGCGAATAAATCCACTGCCATCCCAAACATGCTTGGACCTCACGTTGTACGGCGCGTGTGGAGATTTTTTTTAAAGGATTAATTACAAATCTGTCCCCTGAGGTTTGAACGTTTTTGCACTTTGCCCCCCGTGTTTACAACTTTTGCAGTAGTGTCCCCCGAGGTTGACAAAACCATTGCAAACAGCTCCAAAATTGGACGGACGTCCAATTTTGGACGTTAAGTCATCACGTGCGGTGTACATGCCATTTTGGCATGGGCAAATTTATAATTTTCAATTTCCCATCTTCCCCACTGTGTTCATCTCTCTCTCTCTCTCTCTCTCTCTCTCTATGTTCCCCTTCCCATCTTCTCTTCCTTGAGTCCCAGCTTTGCCTCCACCTGGTCCAGAATCCCTGGACCCACCCGGGTGAGCGATCCAAAACAACGAGTTCCAGTCACTGATTCTAATCGGCGCAAAAGCTTCTTTTAGTGGGAACAATTGGAACAGAATAGTCCAAAATGGTATATGCCGTAGACGACGAGGACGCAAGCACCGATGTTGTTCTTGGCGAGATCCTTGGCTAGGCGGAGGACGGTGCCACCAGTGAAGCAGCCCTGTTGGTATATCATCAGCCTCTTGACAGAGGGGGGAGACCTAGAAGCTTGGTGAGCTGGTAGTCGGCGCCGAGCATGTCAACGTCGGAGGTGGTGTAAAAGACAAGGTGGGTGATCTTGGACTTAGACTTGGGCTGGCCCCACGGTTCAGGTCCTTCCCCACTGAAATGAGCTGCAACCCACTGCATTGAGGCCCAGGAGTTCTCGTAAGGGATTGGCAACGGGTTCTCTGGAGCGAGCCTGTAGTCAACAGACACAACTATGACCCCGGGCCAGTGAGACGAAGGAGGTTAAAAGTTGAGGGTTACGGCGTTAAAGGGTGATCCGACATAGAAGGCTCTACCGTGGTAATGGAGAACTAGAAGGAGCTTTTCTTCTGGGCATGAAAACTCGTGCCTTGATGCTGGGTTCTAACGAGATCACGACGTCCTTTGCCCCGACGCCGGTTCCGGGATCGAGGGCTGGTTCAATGTAAGGGCTCTTTGGGAAGCGTTCAACGCGACCATCTTTGTAGACTCAAAAAAATGGTGGGAATTCATGGGTTATATCGGCTGTGATTAAAGCCATTGCAGAAGTAAATGGAAAGGTGAAGAGGTGAGGGTGCTTCCAGTAGGTATTATAGAGAGAGAGATGAACAAAAGATGGGGAAGGAGAAATTACAAATTTGGCCATGCCAAAATGGCATGTGCACCGCACGTGACGACTTAACGTCCAAAATTGGACGGACATCCAATTTTGGAGCTGTTTGCAATGATTTTGTCAACCTCGGGGGACACTATTGCAAAAGTTGTAAACATGGGGGGCAAAGTGCAAAAACATGTAAACCTCAGAGGATAGTTTTGTAATTAACCCTTTTTTAAAAGGAGTAAGAACCCTACTATTAATAATGACGATAGCACTCGGATGACATTTCAATTCGATAGGTTTGCAGTATGACTAAAAATGAGAATTGATTTTCATTACAGTAATACTGGATGATACTAATTAAAACTGAAAAAGAAAAGCCTAAAATTATATATAAAAAAAAACTAAAGAAACTACCAAACAAGAGCTACACATTGAAAAGCCAAACATATAGCTACCCACGTAGAAAACGAAAAGAAAAGTCAACTGTAGCCAGCTACACATCTAAATACCAGCCACGTGCTTCGACACCGGGACAGCCCGCACCCACACGTATGGCGACACATCACTTTTAGCGTCTGAAGCTGACACATGTCCATCGGCCTCCATCCACCCAGCACCTCTTGCACCGAAAACCGACCGGGAAATGATCGCTCTGCCCTGCCAGTCAACAACCCACCACCTCAACCGCCACCAAATCCTCAAGACACAACTACCGGATCACCCTAACACAATCAAAGCCAACCCGCGCCACCTCAAAGCACGACCAAAGCCACCACTATCACAAACACCCACCATCGGAGAATCCTAACATATTGAAGCACCTCGACAACCATCATCAGCAACAAGCCCACCAACCTTTCTGTGAACAAGGGGAGGGGGATACAAACCCTAGAAGGATAATAAGCCTATTCACAGACTCCCTTCTCCGGCTAACAATTCCAAAACCCACATACTCTTTTCTTCGGCCACCATACTCAAAACCCATACATTCCGTCTCTCAGCGTCCACACCTAAAACCCACAAAATTCCTTTTCTGGCCACCACCCCCAAATCCAACCACGCACGATCCATACCCAACAGCTTCCACCTTGCTACCCAACCAGTTGTAGAAACCAAATTGAAACCCTTACCCACATACACGACCAAACCCACAAGACGACTTCCGATGGCAAGCCAGTGCAGAGAGTGATCGATGGCGGAGATCAAATAACAACCTATAATAGCAGCCACCACAGTCGCAAAGATGAAAACAACACAAAAAAGGAGATGAAAAGAACCACACAACATTAAAAACCTATTCTACCACGCCACCAAACGCCAGCGGTGGAGACACTGAGACGGTGTGGGGCTTTTTTCACTTTTTTTTGTTTTTCTAAAAGAGGGAGAAGGGCGTAGAGAATTTTTGAAAGTCCACAGACCTCCCAAACAATGTACAAGCCCATCTCACACGTGCTTTCGAAATACATTCCGGATCACTAGAAATCACTACAAGAAAAAAGTGTCTTTAGTGACCGCAAGAACACTACAAAGAAAAAAGGCTTTTAACGACGAAGAAATCCGTCGCTAAAATTTTTAGCGACGTATTTACCGTTGCTAAAAGTCCATCGAAAATTTTAAATCCATCGTCTAATATTACACTTTTGCGACGGAGTTATTTACTAATTAGCGACGAAATATTTGTCGCTAATTATATTTTACGTATTCTAATTTATTTTCTATTTTGTAAAATTAGCGACGGAATGAATGCTTTAGCGACGGAATACTCCGTCGCTAAATAAGATTTTTGGTGACATAATATTTTGTCGCTAAAAAGCTTATAGTAGGAACACTTTTAGCGACAAAATTAATCTGTCGCCAAAAGTCAATTAATTTTTTTAATATATTTTTTATTTTTCTACTACCCAGACTTGTAATAAAAAATTTAATTCTCAACAATAACGCACAATAATCAATACACAAAGAAATATATAATCAATCATAAAAAATATTTATTATAAAAAAAATCATGATGTACAAGTCGGGAACAGGATACAGCCGGTTAGGGGAGGGGAGAAGAGTACAAGTCGCGGGGGACAAGCCAGGGCCTGGCATGAGAAGGGGCTCATCAGGGGTTGCCGAGTTTTGGATCTGGATCCGGCTGATCCGGGGCCAACTCAGCATGTCCAGTAGGGGTACCCTGCTGATCATGCTCCCTGATCATCCTCAACACCACCGTAGTAATGCGCTTGATCTCCTCTTCGTCCAACGGGTGCTGAGGAGCCAGTGTCTGTGGAGGGGTAGTGGGGGGTGAGGATGCTCCTATCACGGCACGAGCAGTCGTGCTAGGTAGGCTGTGGATGTGGCCTTTCGGCTGATTGATGACCTCCGGCGTATCCAGCCATCGCTTCAACGCCCCAGTACTCGCACCCATACTAGTGGACGTTAATGGCTGTCCGGATTACTGCTCGGACCCCCTAAGCTGTTAATACAAGGCCTGCAAAAATAGTGATTTAAAAGATATATTAGGGCATTAATTAACGCAATAGACATTGAGGATAGAAAGACAAAAAATTAACAACTTAAACAAATTGACTCACATCGATCCGTTGGGCAATATCCGAAACATAGTCGCCGGCCCGTGCGCCTCGTCCTTGTCCTTCTTAGGCACGTGCGTCTGATTATAAGTTAGAGCTATGACCTCATCCTCCTCCAAATCTGGGTTCTGGACGCATTCATGTGTCGGACGATGTCGTGTGGCACCGAGCCCCCCGTGTGCGTCGAATCTTTGTTCTGTCTGTTCTCGGTCCCGCAGATATTCAATGTGGGGTATATGTCTTCATCTCTGTCATCGGGGCACCCTCGGGCATCATCTTCTTTGCCCGGTCCAGTGCATCATGGTGCCATCGGCCGTAATTCTTGCCGATGAAAGCAAAGAAGGCCTGCTGCCCCAGTGCCTGCTGATCAGGCGAGTCAAACGTGAACCCCTCCTATAAGGCATTTAATAACACAAATTAACTACAGAAAACAAACTCTAATTAAAAAAATACTATCGCAAAAAATACTTCGCCGTACCAGCCACTCCTCCCATAGGGACTCCCTCGCAGAGGCATCCCAGTCCTTCCAGTACAGAAGTGGCTCGAAGAATTGGCCCTTTATAAGAACCCCGATCTTCATCCTCGCCTGATTCTCCAGGATCCTGCTAAAGAAGTAAATAAATTAATTAATACAGTTCAAATATAAATTAACACCCCAAAATTTTAAATATAAGGCATGTGTGATTTTTTTTTATTTACAGGCCCTCCTGGGTGAGCGTAACTCTCTGTTTACGCTGGAGCCACGATGAGATTCTAAGGGGTGCTAAAAATGTCACATTAACCTAATTAACCTAAATTCAACAACCAACTATTCAACTAATTCACAGATATCTCAAACCAATTGGGTCCCATCCTCCATTAACAATCTCAATTCTCAAATTCTCAATGCATAGTCAACAATCTCAATTCCCAATACCTCATATAGGGTGTCGGTATGGTGTCCGACACCTGCAAACACGTCCGAAGACGTTGATTTATTTTTTAAATACCGGACGCCGTGTCCATCACCCCTTGAAGAGGTGCTAGAGACCCCTTGAAGAGGTGTCCATAAGTATAAAGCCAAAATATGACATTTCGGTGTCGGTGTCGATCGGACGCAGTGTCCGTGACCTACCGACACTTCGACACCTCATCAACACATCCGAAAACGTGTCGGACACCTCCAGAAACGTGTCCGACACCTCCAAACACGTCCGAAGTCATTGATTTATTTTTTAAATGTCGGACACCGTGGGCACCTCTTCAAGGGGTGACAGACACCTCTTCAAGAGGTGACGGACACCGTGTCCGTCACCTCTTGAAGAGGTGCCCAAAGTATAAAGCCAAAATGTGACATTTTTTGGTGTCGGTGTTGATCGGACGGGGTGTCCGTGACCTACCGATACCTCGACACCTCGTCGACATATCCGGACACGTGTCCGACACCTCTCATCGATGTTCGAAGACATTGATTTATTTTTTAATTTCTGGACACCGTGTCAGACACCCATTGAAGAGGTGCCGGACACCTATTGAAGAGGTGTCCACAAGTATAAAGCTAAAATATGTTGTTTCGGTGTCGGCATCAATAGGACGCGGTGTCCGTGCTACCTAACAGGGATCTCAATCCAATCGGGTCCCATCCTCCATCAACAATTTCAATTCTCAAATGCTCAATGCAATAAAAATTAATAAAAATCACACATTTAATCCAATTGGGTCCCATCCTCCGTCAACAATCTCAATTCTCAAATGCTCAATGCAATAAAAATCACACATTCAATCCAATTCGGTCTCATCCTCCGTCAACAATCTCAATATCTCAAATGTTCAATGAACAATTAACAATCTAAAATCATCAATTAATAATCTCGATTACTTAAAATGAACAGCTAATAACCTAAAATCATCAATTAATAACCTAAAATCATCGATCACTAATTACAATTCTCAAATGCACAATTAACAACCTAAAATTATTAAACAAATGATCAATGTTCAAATGGAAAAAAATTGTTCGAAATGCACATATCCGATGCGCCTGAATTATTTCAATTTGGAGTTTGATTCGATTAGGCAATTAATTTAGGGTTCAATTAAGGGGTTCAGTTATTTTAATTTAGGGTTCAATTGGGGGGTTCTATTAGTTCAATTTAGGGTTCGGTTGAATTGGGACATTCAATTTAGGGTTTAATTAGGGGGTTCAATTAGTTCAATAAAGGGTTCGATTGGATTAGGGCATTCAATTTAAGGTTCAATTAGGGGTTCAATTAGTTTAATTTAGGGTTCGATTGGATTAGGGCATTCAATTTAGGGTTCAATTATGGTTCAATTACTTCAATTTAGTGGTCGGTTGAATTGGGGCATTCAATTTAGGGTTCAATTAGGGGGTTGAATAAGTTCAATTTAGGGTTTAATTAGTTTAAATTAGGGTTCAATTCGATTAAGGCATTCAATTTAGGGTTTAATTAGGATTCAATTACTTTAATTTAGGGTTCAATTAGGGGGTTCAATTAGTTCAATTAGGGTTGCTTTACCCAATTAGGGACTTCTAATAAAGGAGGTTGCTTTACCCAATCACGCCGCCACACGAGACAGCAGGAACTCACCGCCACCACCATACAAACTCAAACACAAGCACTAAGTTGGGGGATGGGGATGACAAAATACTAGCCTAAAATTACACTTGCTCCTAAAACTAAACCAACCACATACAACAAACTAAACCAGAAAGGACACTGAGCTAGGGGGAAAGGGGAGGACTAAACCCTTGCCTTAAAATTCACCTTTTTTGCACGGCCTCACCAGGAACCTAAACATACATCTCACACCCCCATATAGCTGCCTTTGTAGCAAACACACCCACCAAAGGCTCGCTCATGACAGCGGGTCATAGTCACATCCACCAGTGAGACTTTATACTCGTTCGCAAGTAAAAGTTAGTGCCCAAGCAAACTAGTTAGAACCGAAATATATTTAGTAACCCTAACATCGCTTTGATTCATTCGGACAACCTGAAAGTATGATTTACAGAAGCAACCCACTATCAAGTATATAGGCAATAATTGATGGAATCAAGTCTAAAATGGACTATTTCCTCTTAGGGTGAACATGATTATGACATGTAAACCATATTAGCATACCTAAGTTTAGACAAAAGTAAACAACTTTGGGAAAAAGGGTTCATCGGGAATCTGATTCACATTGCAATTTTAACTTCACAAAAAAAAGCTTCACAAAATAAGACTAAACAAGCACAAAATTTACATTGATAGACAAACTTCATATAAACCTAAAATTATTGCATAAGGTAAATTCTAAAACTCTTGGACATCCGTGGCGGTGGCTGTGGCAAGTTCAATTCGGTCCGGGGGGGGGGGGGGGGTTATCGTGGATGACAGAGACGGAGGTGGCGCGGTGTCAGGGGGGTGGGTTGCGGTAGATGTGAAGGTCGTCGGAGTAAATATCGTCGGTGATAGATAATAGAGAGAGAGAGAGAGAGAGAGAAGAAAAAGGGGATATGATATTTTAGATAAGACTTTAAGCGACGAGACTAGGTCGTCGGTAAAAGTCCGTTAGTAAAGCCCTGCTTTCGCCGACGGAATTTTTACTAACAAAATAATTTCGTTGCTTATATATTTTTTAAAAAATCATCAAAAATTATAAAATTTTATAAAATATTTAGCGAAGGTACTATTCGTCGGTAAAAGTTCGTCTATAATAATCCGTTGGCAAATACTTTGACCGACAAAATATTCTGTCGTTAAATATTTTTACAGACGATTTTTTATCGACGGATAAATCCGTCGCTCAAAGATGTTTTAGCGACGGAATATCTTTTGTCGCTAAAAGTCTGTCGCTAAATCTGTTTTTTCTTGTAGTGGAAAAGGCAGTCGCTAAACTATATGTTAGCGACTGCCACTTGACACGGTCGTTAAATATATCATTAAATGGCACGGTCAAAGAAATAATTTTGGTAGGTATTTTTAGCGACTGTCAAGCGGTCTCTAAAATAGTTGCTATTCCAGTTGCAAAATTTAGCGACCGCAGCCAGCGATCGCTAATTTTTAGGTATAATTTCTGCCCTGAGAGACTGCCTAACGCCGCCTTCTATCTCTTTGTCTCCCAAAAACAACCGCCCACTGTCGCCCTCCTCTTCCGCCATCCAAGAGACTGCCTAATGCCGTGATTGTCGATCCTTGCCACTGTTGTCGCCACGCAGTTTCCCAAGCCCTCCTCTCTGTGCGCGAAGCCCACGTCACCACTGCTGCCATTGTTGCCGATTGTGCTACGGTAAGTGTCAATTTCTTCCATCTAATTACGTTCTACATTTGTATTCTCCTAAAATTCATTTGTATTCTCCTATAGCTGCAACCTATATTATGAATCTATGTTTGATGCTATTCATCAGATCTTCAAGTCTTGTGACATTATGTGAGAAATAACCATTTCAATTAATCACTCAATGTCGTTATGCTGAGCTGCTGGTTTGAGCGCTCTTAGAAGAAGACAAAATCCTTTAACATACGATTTAATTAGAATATGAAATTGTCAAACTTTGTCTATAAAACGTACAAGGATATCAGATTATGCACTTTAATGTGTTCGGTGGCAAAGTAATGCCAAAACTTTAAAGTTTCAGGCCGATCTTCTTTATACTTTGTTCCTCCGGCTTTCTTCTTTCGATGTATACCATGCCTCTCTAGAGAGTTTTCACTTTGGATTAAGCTTCTTACCTGTGCCCATAAGACAAGGAAAAAAGAAAAAGGAGGATGTTTGAACATGCTTATTTTGACCTATTTCAAAATCCAGTCATGGCATATTTTGTGTTCCAAGTCAAGTATGAAATCTGTCACTTTGCATCAACTTTTTTTTTTCTCCTTTTTTATTCTCTTTATCTAGCAGTACTCTGCAATTCAAAGATAAATGTATCGAGTTTAGAACAATTTGGTATGATTTAAGCTTCCCTCTGGGTCTATCTTTAAAATTGATCTCTCTTCTTTTAGCAAATTTCTACCATATTAAATGTTGTGTACTAGCTAGGGGCATATGGGGTCAGATACGAGGCTGGAAATGGGACACTTCTACACATAGAGTCAAGGGACATTCTGCTGTAGAGTTAAGGTTTCTATAGGCACTTGCCCCCATTATGTTTCCTTGTCTTTGGCTGCATTAGTTTCATTGCTTACAAGGGAGTAATCATACCAAGTCCGTTTGGAATTCTATATTTTCTAAGGCCTCAAGAGAGTAATTAAGGAGGGTCATTCAAATAGGTACTAGGTGGCAGGTCTATCACTATGTGAATCAAATATATATGCTCTAAGCTAAGTACAACAATTTCACTGACATCTTTATATTGAACAAATGGATTCCATGGATTAATGAATTTACAAAAATTTACCAAAGCCTTGTACGAACAACTTGATGAGTTGACATATTTTTGAGTAAGCTGAGATTTTCGTGGCATAATGTCAGAGGCAAACAGGAAGGGGAAAGGTTCAAAATGGGTCATTTATGTGGATGTCTTGTTGATTTTTGATAGATAAGTTTGTTTTGGATTTTGGCTTTCTGAAGAAACGTAAAAAACAAAGTCATCTCTACTTTGCTTCATTGCATCTTGTCCTTTGACAATTCTAACTCTGCCATTTTCCTTACTTCATGTAAAATTATGGTCGATGATGAGTTCAACGTCACTTGTTGATCATTATAAATTTACTCAGATAGAAGTAGTTATCCAATTTAGGCAAAGTGACCAGAAACTTGGTCCTTGTTTTACCTCAAGTTGATGAATAAACTTGTATACATTCATTTGTTTTCAATTTTGTCTGAATGCTACTTGGTTTAATATTGTAAAACTTCCAAATTGTAATTTTAGGTTGTTAATTGTGGATTTGAGAATTGTGATTATTAATTGATGATTTTAGGTTGTTAATTGATGATTTTAGGTTTTTAATTGTCCATTGAGCATTTGAGAATTGAGATTGTTGATGGAGGATGAGACTCAATTGGATTGAACTATTAGATACGTGCATTTCGAATAATTTTTTTCCCATTTGAGCATTGATTATTTGATTGTTAATTTTAGGTTGTTAATTATGCATTGAGCATTTGGGAATTGAAATTGTTGATGGAGGATGGAACCCAATTGGATTGAGATATCGGATATGTGATTTAGTTAAATGGTGGGTTAAAATTAGATTAATTAGGTTTACGCAATAATGATGGACTATAACTGCATCTCTTTTAGACGGTCGTTAGCCAATTGTGGGTTGCTCTCCAGTCAAACCAATAAGGATGAGGAATCATAGATTGTCGAATGCAATAAAATGCAACAACTTCGTAGAACTTGTACAACATGATACAAGAAAGAATCACTTCTTGGCTACTGCTTCTTGATAATTTTCGGAACATGTGATCAGTTATGCTGTTGTTACTGCTGCCATCTTCTTTAGAAAAGAAATGTAAGAGACAAAACATAAGATACTCAATATATTCTCGACCTTATACAATTTCAGATTTTAATTCCATACACATTACATATTTATTAGCGCCTGTCTTTCCTCAATATTTACCATTATATGCATTCATAGATATTGAGGAATTAAAGTAGCAACCACTCGTTCTCATCTTTCCTTAATGTTCTTTCATTTATATTTTTATGAAATTATTTTCTCTTCTACCAAAATACCTAGGACGATAGCCACCCGCATAGCGCGTGGGAGTCTCCCTAGTAATGATAAACCTAAGCGAAAGTTGATAAAGCTTATCTACAAAACTAAGAAATTTTCAAACGACCATATGGAGGGAGTAAATATCAACGATTTAGGATATTAGTTTTATATTGTGTGTTATTTATTTAACTGAGAGAGAGAGAGAGAGAGAGAGAGAGAGAGAGAGAATTGTTGGTGGATGGTTGTAGGTTGAGAGAAAAGTGGGATAAAATAATTATAAAAAAAGGTAAACACAGAGAAATACATAAAGATTTTTTTTCTAATTTGAAAAGTGAGCAATTTATTAGTACAGCCTAAAAAGAAAAACTGATCAACGAAAATGGGACATATGACGTATATATTACTGTCTTTGGTCAATTAGTTTTAGCTTTTTAATATTTTTTTAATCTAATAAGTCATGCACATAAAATATATGTCAAACAGGTGCAGTGGTTGTGTGGGTTTCCATTTTTAGATACTATCGCTCAAGGGAAAAAGAAAATATGTTGTTAGATACAATATATTAGTCCTTATGCTTTGACTTATTGTGCTTCTCTTTGACCTTATGTAAGGATTTAGGATATAATTTATCACTTATTGAAATGAACTCAAATGGTAGTTAAATATGAAACAAAGTCAACATAAAACTTTGAATTCGGGGTAGAATAAGTAATATAATAATTCAAACGGAGCTAATTAAATGATTGACAACGCTTCCAAAGTGGACTTGGTCGTCCATGTGTTGATGTGGGCGGCCCAGATCCCCATTGTTTTTGTAAGTGAACTTTGTCATCTGTTGCATTATGAAACGGATTGTGACTTACCGTCCGTGCATATGTATGTTCCATAATGTGGTGAACAATAAGTAAAATAAAAAATAAAAAAAGTGATCTGATCCGTCCATTCACCATAGATAGACGGTTAGATCGGGCTGACAATATAACTTAAGTTGTTAATGCGAGAAAGGGATCATCTCCATAATTTAAATGATTAAATTCTATTATATGTCAAAGGCAATCTAATGGGCTCCGCTAGTATGATTTGTCAAACTTCTTGGGCTTTCATAAATCCATTCTTTCCTACTCCATGGGCTATCTTTCCTAGTCCATGGCCTTCTCGTCACAAATAGGTGTGGGCTGAGAGTGCATGTGGGTTAATGAGAAATATGTGGTTGTTATAGGTGATTGTTGAACACAATTACATATTATATTGCAAATCACCACTTATATTGTATAAAATATATGTGCCGTCATTTAATTTTGGGTTAATTACAAATCTGTCCCCTGAGGTTTGAACGTTTTTGCACTTTGCCCCCCGTGTTTATAACTTTTGCAATAGTGTCCCCCGAGGTTGACAAAACTATTGCAAACAGTTCCAAAATTGGACGTCCGTCCAATTTTGGATGTTAAGTCGTCACGTGCGGTGCACATGCCATTTTGGCATGACCAAATTTGTAATTTCCCCTTCCCCATCTTCTGTTCATCTCTATCTCTGTAAGACCTACAGGAAGCACCCTCACCTCTTTACCTTTCCATTTACTTCTGCAATGGCTTCAATCACAGCCGAAATAACCCCATGAATTCCCACCATTTTTTCGACTTTACAAAGATGGTCGAGTTGAACGCTACCCAGAGAGCCCTTACATTGAACCAGCCCTCGATCCTGGAACCGGTGTCGAGGGAAAGGACGTCGTGATCTCTTCAGAACCCAACATCGAGGCACGAGTTTTCATGCCCAGAATCACCAGCCCAGAAAAGAAGCTCCCTCTGGTTCTCCATTACCACGGTGGAGCCTTCTATGTCGGATCACCCTTCAACGCCGTAACCCTCAACTTTTAACCTCCTTTATCTCACTGGCCCGGGTCATAGTTGTGTCCGTCAACTACAGGCCCACTCTAGAGAACCCGCTACCAATCCCTTACGAGGACTCCTGGGCCTCAATGCAGTGGGTTGCAGCTCATTTTGGTGGGGAAGGACCTGAACCGTGGGGCCAGCCCAAGTCTAAGTCCAAGATCACCCACCTTGTCTTCTACACCACCTCCGACGTCGACATGCTCGGCGCCGATTACCAGCTCACCAAGCTCTTCGACCTCCACCCCTCAGTCAAGAGGCTGATGATATACCAACAGGACTGCTTCGCCGATGGCACCGTCCTCCGCCTAGCCAAGGATCATACCGCGAACAACGCCGGTGCTTGCGTCTTCGTCGTCTGCGGCGCAGACCATTCTAGACTATTCTGTTCCAATTGTTCCAACTGAAAGAAGCTTTTGCGCCGATTGGAATCAGTGACTGGAACTCGTTGTTTTGGATCACTCACACGGGTGGTCTGGAGATTCTGGACCAGGTGGAGGCAAAGCTGGGACTCAAGGAAGAGAAGATGGGAAGGGGAACATAGAGAGAGAGATGAACACAGTGGGGAAGATGGGGAATTGAAAATTACAAATTCGTCCATGCCAAAATGGCATGTCCACCGCACGTGACGACTTAACGTCCAAAATTGGACTGACGTCCAATTTTAGAGTTGTTTGCAATGGTTTTGTCAACCTCGGGGGACACTATTGCAAAAGTTGTAAATACGAGGGGCAAAGTGCAAAAACGTTCAAATCTCAGGGGACAATTTTGTAATTAACCCTTTAATTTTATTTGAAGCGCCTATTTAGAAGTTCGCTCTTTTTTAACTTTTTTGACATGTAACCCTTTATTTAATTTTTATTTTGTGTTTTCTGATATTTCTCATTCAAATAAACTGCCATAAATATGAAATTTTTTTACAATTCAAATAGCTGAAGATCTACAAATTGGGCAAAAGTCTCATTGATAATTTTTTTTTTGAAAAATCTGACTGATAAAATAAACACAATGAGATATGGAAGATAGTATATCAACTCGTTATTGCTTGGTATTACAATTCAAATAGCCGAATCTGGATCTACAAATTGGGCAAAAGTCTCATTGATAATTTTTTTTTTGAAAATCTGACTGATAAAATAAACACAATGAGATATGGAAGATAGTATATCAACTCGTTATTTCTTGGTATTATGTTTTTTTTGTGGTTTTGATTTTTCTGTTAGCTAGGTGTACAAATAATGCACCAAGAGTGGTTCAATCATGTAAAGGCTGTTGTGCCCTTTCGCTTGAGTAGGTTCGGTGTTTAGCTGGTTGTTTCTATGCGGTGCTTTGCTTATTTACATTTTATTTATTAGTCGTTGACTCATACTGGATAGGGACACACGGTTGTCATCCAATTTTATTTAATTCTCTTGTTTGTTTGTTTGTTTTGTATATTATCTCTGATCATATATATATATATATATATATATTTTAGCTTCAACAAAAAAATGATATATAGCCATAATTGTGAAACTCATGATAACGAGTGTGCTAGATATAAGGGGTGTCCAGCCAGACTCCATCAATCGTGATCTACGCCAATAATAATGTTTTCTTATATATATAATTTTCTTTCAGATTTACTCCTTTTTTTTATGCGGTTATGTTGTACTTACAATAGCATACTAGGATATATTCTATATGATTCATACACAATCACATACACATCAAACTCACAACAACAATGTGTAGCGCATTTTTGATTATTTGCTGCACAACATCTTTGATGTAACCACTTTATTGACTAAATATGCCAATAAACGTGTTTTATTATTGTTGCTAAAATTTATAGTGACAATTTTTGTCAAAAAATGCATCTAGCGACATTTTTCTAGTTAGCATATGTGATGTACAGTGGAGGATCATAATCGGTGCACAACGCATGAGTTCAAAACTATATTTTTCTATTTAGCATATGTAATGTATAGTGGAGGATCCTAATTGGTCAGGAGGTAGAATCCCATAAGATAAGTATTGGATAAAAGGCTGGCGTCAGTCACCCTCAATGTTGATCACAAGAGCTTCCACATTGTCCGGTGCATAAAGGCATCCGAGACAATCCCATTGTATATCTGAAGCATCCTTGGCCATGGATGGCTAGAAGAGGTCCATGCGCTGTGGGCGACGGTATAGAGGAGGACCGTCGAGGCTGCAACAGTTCTGATGGCCGAGCTGGAGTTTATGATGTGCTTCTCCCGGTGCCAAACACCAGCCTATAGTGCCTCCGGGACATCGCCTGTACAAAACATTGCCCAACATTAGAAAGTTCGTGAGGGTAGAGGCATGAACAACAGATGGTGCCTTGAGTTGGTCGACGATCGGTTGCTTCCAATCGTTGGTGGTAGTGTCTATTGGGACTAAGTTCAAAGATGTACAAGGTTTGGTCCGCTTGATAATGGTTAGCATTCGACGTTCACCTTCAACATTGATCTTAGACGCGATTGTGGACAGGCTATCCGCATGTCTGTTGTGGCACCTGTTGTGATGTTCATACAGAACATGACCGAGTCTTCCTTCCAAGTGCTGCACCAAGGCACAATAGGGCACCAAGGCTGGCTTCTTGATAGCAAACTCCATATCAGCCTGCTTCATAATTAGGTTCGAGTCTCCTTTCATACATAATGACTTAGCCCCCATACTAATGGCCTGCATAAGGCCAATGACGAGCGCCTCATACTCAGCTTCGTTGTTAGATACTGGGAATGCAAGCTTGAAGGCGAGGGAGGCGGTAGCATTAGCTGGGCTTCGAAGGACAATGTCGGCACCCCCTTGCCAGAGGGGTGCTCCATCAGGACCTTTACTAGTGGTCAAACCATCATACTCAAGCATCCATAATTTATCTACGTCGGTGATCAAGGCTGTCTCCTCCCCAGGCAATTAAATCGAGGTCAGTTCAAAGTGTTGTCGTGGAAAGAAGGCTAAGAGATCGACAAGTGCTTGACTCCACAGAGCTATATGGTTCTTGATGGATAGGCTGAACACGGTTAGGAGCAGTAGCCAGCGGGTAAGTTAATCAGACAGGGCAGGGCGAGTGAGCATATAGCGAAGCAGATCGACCTTGGTGACAAGTATGATTTTGTGCTCCAAAAAGTAATGTCAAAATTTCTATGAGTCGTACACCAAGGCTAGGCAGTGTTTCTTGAGCTCGGAGTAACTGACTTCGGGTCCCCTGATCATCTGACTAAGGTAATAAACAGGACGCTCGACCCCATCCACCTTTTGGGCGAGCAGAGCATCTAATAAACCTGGATGTGGAGGTTAAGTAAAGTAAGAGTGGGATGCCCTGCTATGGTACTATCATGGTTTATAGCGACATGAGGACCGACTTGATTTGTCGAAGGTATGCTATTGGGGCGCACCCTAACTCCATGGTGCGCTCTTAGTCGTCAAGTGCTGGAATGGTACGATGAGCTCGGCCAAGGCAGGAATGAATCGACAAAGGTAAGAAACCTTGCTGAGGAAGCTTTTCAACTGTTTAGTGTTCTTGAGATGAGGTATCTCTTGGATGGAGACAGCTTTGGATGGGTCAACATCAATGCCCATCGATTGACCAGGAAGCCGAGGAATTTTCTGAAGGAGACTTCAAAGGCACAGTTCTGCAAGTTCATCTGCATGCTGTACTGGCAACAACGATCAAAGACTGTGCGAAGGTTCGTGAGGTGATTACTTTCCTTTTTAGACTTGATAATAAGATCGTCGACATAGTCTTCCACTGTATGATGTATCATGTCATGGAAGATGGCTATCATCGCTTGTTGATAGGTAGCACCCACATTGTTAAGGTTGAAAGGCATGACTTTCCAATAAAAAGTTTCCCATGGGAGTTCAAAAGGCTGTTTTGGCGCAATCATCAAGATTCATCCAAATTTGGTTGTAGCTAGCGAAACCATCCATGAAGGACAAAGTTTTGTGATCGGTAGTGGCGTCAGTAAGCATGTCAATGTTGGGCAAGGGGAACTTATCTTTGGGGCATGCTTTCTTCTAGTCCCGAAAGTCTATACAAACGCAGACTTGGCCATTCTTCTTTTGGATGGGGACGACATTGGCCAACCATATGGGATGAGTAATAAGTTCAATGAAGTCAACCTGTAGAAGCCGTTTTATCTCTGTCTTGATCTTTCGGGGCAAAAAGTCCGAGCATGTTGTCAGACGGGGATGGACCCGGTAGCAATATTGAGATGATGCGTTACCAAGGCAGGGTCCAACCCAGGCATCTCATTATAACTTCATGCTAATACATCACAATATTTGTGAAGGAGGATAATCAATTCCTCTCTTCGGCCTGGAGCGAGTTTTGTGCCAACTTACGTGAGCCGTGGTTCCTCGCTCGGGTTAGCTAGTTAATTTCTTTGAGGCTTATGGTTGAGGGCCATCTTTATAGCAAGGTGGGGCTGCACCTGGGGTGAATTCGGGGTCTGGCAGGCAATGTTCGGCAGTGCAGCACCACTCAGTCTTCATGGGCGGGTCAAGGTCAAGGGGGCCAGATGATGGGCCACTTGAAGCTCCCGCGCACCATCATAATTGGTAGATCACTTTGCCGTTTTGATGATGCCTTGGAAGGTTGGTTCAGGTTTTTGTTTATTGGACTTTGGGGATACAGGTGGGGAGTTGATGTTGATGACAGGTGGCATCATTGAGGTCGACCCCTTGTTCTTGCTATTCTTCTTAGCTTTGGTCTTGGGAGGCTTGTTTCCACACAACTCGTCCCAGTTGGGCAACTTGGTTGAATGGATGTGTGCGGCATTTTCACCGTCCTGGGCAAGTTTGGCAAAGAAGGAAGCCACGGTGAAGTATGATTCGGCACATTCAAAGGGGGCTTTAGTGGCTGGGAGTGTGATTGCGACCTCGCGTCCCGCAGGACCGACCACTAGTTTCACACACTGATGGTACATTGACGGGACAACCCTGTTGATATGAATCCATGGGCGGCCAAGCAAGAAATAAAATACAGGCTCATTATCGATCACATGGAATGTAGTGTTGCGACGGACAGTTCTAACCATAAGGTCGACAGCAATATGGCTGAGAGTCGACTGGGGGACTTGCCCAAAGCCCGTAATCTGAATCGGGTCACGTATGATTTTTCTCGCAGGGATACCATCCCTTTGTAAAGTGACAAGGGGTATGATGTTGACCGAGGCGCTGCAATCTACCAAGGCACGACGGAAGCCCGTGCCATGAACAGTACATTCTAAAAACAACGGCCGGTTATGATGTTCGACCGGTGGTGAGTCTTCGTTGGAGAAGACCAAGGCAGTAGAAGGAAGGTGACGGAGTTCAGTCTGAGCAGCAAAGCGTTCAGGATCGAGGCCGGTGGTGACCTCGATCAGGCAGTTAGAGAGATAAGCCCTGGCTGCAGGTGAAAACCCATTTCATCGAAGAAACCCTTAATCTTTGACATTTGCCCAAAGGAGGTTGTCGGCTGAATAGCTGAAGGTGTATGAGGTGCAACCGTTAGGATAGCCTCTGTCAAGGGTTCGGGGACGACGGGCTGGACATGGTCAGTGACAGCCATGAGGACCTGGTGCTCCATGTTATTGTTGTTGCCATACCAGGGGGTAAGGGTGCCTACACACATCATTATTTTTTTGTAGCTTTAGGTCGCCCGCAACGATCTTTCGTGCAAAAATGTCCCGTAGCCCATTGTAATCCTTGAGTGATGCCCCATAGCGTGATGGTAAAGGCAGTAGTTGGGTTTAGCTTTCTCTGCTTCCGTGATGTTTGTCCTCATCGGCAGCAATTGAAAGTTATCATCATGTGCTACCAACTAGGCCAAAAGCTCATGCACTGTATTCAGATCACATGGTATTCAGGGGTAGGCTCTCACTACCTTTTCTTTTTTGGGAGTCGGTCCCCCTCGTGAGACTGACGCTTGTAACCGCTGTAACTATTGTTGTTTTGAGTGCCAAATGGTTCTGCCGTGGCAAAAAGTGCATTTTGTGGGCGAGGCTTCCATGGTTTGATAAGGCCGATTGACTCGTAAGTGCGGCGGGCTGTCTCTTTGAGGTGACCAGATGATCTCAACTGCATGTTCTTAATATGCACTCTGTAGTCATCACTCATATTCTTGATGCATATTGGGACCAATGTCTCATCTTTGCTGAAGTCCGTACACTCGAGGCACTCGAGATGGAAGCAGTGCACATATTTGTTCAAGTCCTCCCTCTGATTCTAGTGTATGCTAGTAATATCAACAATGTTGATGTGTTCATCTTCATAGTGAAATTTGTCCAAGAAGTGTTGGACCATTTCACTCCAAGAATGGACAG
This sequence comes from Escallonia herrerae, assembly GCA_033070095.1. Lineage (NCBI taxonomy): Eukaryota > Viridiplantae > Streptophyta > Magnoliopsida > Escalloniales > Escalloniaceae > Escallonia > Escallonia herrerae. Next base: position 99,916 of record JAVXUP010002528.1, on the reverse strand, counting down.
TCCCCGCAGGGATCTAATGGTACCAAGTATATGCCAAGCCTGTGAGGGACTTGTGAAACTCCTTTAACTTCAAACTGTCGCTTGGACCATACTGCTCCAAGGAGCCTGCAAATCTTGTCAAGTGCTCACGGGCGTTGCCCTCACGTCCGTTGCAGAGCACAAAGGTTGGTTGCTTGTACTTAAGGGGGTAGGGTGTGATGGCTATATCATTGGCATACAGGGTGTGGCTTGTCAGCCAGGCTGATGAGTCTGGTTCTGAGGTTTTTGATAGGCGATGGATAAGTGCCTCAAAGTTGGACCTGGTGACAGTTGTGGGATGGTTCTTCATGGCCGGTCAAGGGGTGGTGGCTGGCTGGGGTGCTGCGAGCCCCCAGATGGGGTAACCTGATGAGCGGGAGTAGGGGAGGGTTGGTATATAACAGGGGCTAATGGCGACAGTTATGCGGGGGCATGGGTGGGTGGGCAAGACATGTCAACCACTTGGCCAGTAGTTTGATGCGGGTCAGCCGGATAAGGGTTGGCTCCATCTCTATGGAGTTGTGAGTTTTGGAAGAGCTCTGTGTCGGCACAGGGTGAGATGGTGCGGCAGTGGGGAAGACCTACTGCAGCACCGGACCAAGGTTTGAGTGGGGTTTGCGGGAGGGCACTACAGAAGGAGGCATGTCGGCGACATGTGGTGAAGGTTTTGTGAGTCCTACCGCCAAGGGTCAGGATGTTCGAGGCGGCGGTGGTTGCAACACTGGGCCTGGGTAGCGTCAAAAGTTGGCCCTGGTCTTGAAGGCTGAGTTGGTGAAATGGATTGTTGCGCGGTCAACGCCTGTATGGATTTTGCATTTGCATAATGGTGGCCATCAGAGTGGTTTGAGAGTCCTGCAAGCTGGCTATGGTAGGAGTAAGCTGATGTATGACTGTATTGATAACCACTTGCACATCGTGATTAAGGTTTGATCTTGGTTTCATGTGGCACTTGTCTCTTCTTGGTCACCAAGTTAGGCTTCTTCTTGCACAGTAGGAATGAGGCCTTGGCTGGCTGACCTGGTAGTCCTCCGTTGCACATGCATGGTGCCTAAGTGTGGAAGATAGGCAGACTGCAATACGATGCTCACCTTCCCAGCGGAGTCACCAAAAATGATGCCAAGAAAAGCGGGTTTGTACCTACGTGGAGGTGCCACAAAGGCTGCAGTCTGAGTCAGCTTCCAGATGTACAAGGTGAGAGACAGTGAGGGTGGAGTAAGGGCAAAGATCAAGGCTCCCTAGGCAGGCCGTAAGGGTTAGCAGTGCTGTGGAGACAAGGCAGAGACGAATAGGGCTGGTAGTTGACAATCCAAGCTAGGTTCTGAGTCAGGGGTGCAGCATTAGGGGTCTGATGTCAGATGTCTAAATGTGTTTCTCTTTCTAGAATTTCAGAGAGAATGGGTTTTAGATACCTTAGAAAATACCAAAAATTAATCTAACCATGAGTTTGATTAATTCAGGGGTGTTATTTTTATTATGTAACAATGCTGTTGATGATGAAGTGTTAAGAAGCTAAATAGGGGGTTAGTGTGGCCTTGGGGGTTAAAATGTAATATTGGAAAGTTAAGGGGGCAAAAATATAATTTTGAAAAATATGATGAACGGGATGCATATGCTTCTAAGTAGCGTCATTTTTTATGATGTGTGGGTGTTAGGAAGTGGAATGAGGGGTTAGGGTGATTTGGGGATCAAGTTATGATTTTTCAAAGTCGAGAGGTCAAAAATACAATTTTTGAAACTTGCGGGGCCATTTTGAGGAGATGAAAATTTGGAGGGCTATTGTGCAAATTTGGAAAATTGGTCACCAGATGGAGCCACCTCCTCCTTGACCATTTGATGACTAATGTAATTTTATATTAAACAACTACATGGGATAAATTTTAAACTAAGAGAAGAGAAAGGAATTCGGGTAAGACAAAAAAAAATAAAAGAAAAAAGAAGGAACACTAACAGATAAGAGAAGCAGAAAGAAAACAAGGGAAACAGAGAAGACGAACAACATAATAGAGAGAGAGATTACGGAATCCCTCTAAGGTGATCTCCCAACCAATTTTGTATGTGTGATTTCAGTCGCATGTATGTGTTGAGTGAGCTAAAGCAGGTGCGAAGAACATACACAGAGTGTTGGTGAGGAGAATTCATGGTGGCCGTGGGAATTTGTGTGTGATGTTATGGATAAAATGGGATATAGGGTGTAGAACCGTTGGTACAATGGAGAAATGGATGTATTTTGTGTGCTTTAGTGTGGCCAAAGGTGTGCGTGTGGGTGTTTCAGTGTGTGCCATGAAGGTGCGTGAGTGTGTGTTCTTGACAGTGTGGGTAAATGCTTCGGGTGTGTGAAATCATGGGTATTGGTTGTGTATAAGGTGTTAATGTGTGTGTTCAAATGGGTTTAGGTGATTTAAAGTAGGTTTAATGGTGAATTACTAGGTGTGTGTGCCCAGGTGTTGCGGTTGAAGGTGGAAGATGAAGATGTGTGTGTGTTTGGGGTGAAATAATAGGTGAAATAATCTAAATAGTATTTGTTAGTGTTGCTAAAGACCAAAATTAATTTAGGCAGGTTTCCACGAATTTTTAAAAATATTTAGGTTAGATTTAGCCAAAAGGCAAAAAAGAAAAGACTCTAGTTATTTTTAGAAGACCTACATTGTCAAAAAATTTCAGATTTTTCTGAGGACTGGAAAGGGGTTAACCGATGCAGGAACTGTGAAACTTTACGGTGTAATTTAAAATACCAAACTAGCGAGGTTTCACGCAAAACTTTTATGGGAACCCTAGGATGTTGAGAAGTTTCTCTTCCCAAGATTTTGGGTCATTCCAAAGTTGTTAGCTATTTTTGGCCGAAAGGGCTTTTAAGCACTCGGTCCGGACACCGGTTCAGGATTTTTGGGCAAAAATTTTGTAAAATACTTTTTAGCTCAAAAATGAATTCAGAAGGCTTAAAATAGCATTTTAAAGCACTTTTAAGATTTTTCTGATACTGGGAACCCTCAGGGTGCATTTTGATAATTTGTCACCCGGAGAGGGGTATTTTGATAATTTTCTCGATAAAGTTTTTTAAAGGCCTCTTAATCTTGAAAAGGGTTGTAAAACACCTGAAAGGGTTGTTTTGAAGCTAATTTGGGGTGGTGAGGTGGTGTAGCAGCCATTAGGGGTATTTTGGTAATATATCATGTTGACGCCAAATTTTAAGGAACGCGCGTAATTCAGGGTTCAAAGTGGTGGGAAGTGAGAAATGGTGTTAATTCATTGAATCAATGAGACAGTGGCTATTGCTAATGCGTTGTAAGCTAGGTTAATGATCCAGTTATTGGGCCGGATTAACAAGCTATCATAAGACGCTATACATGATTAAATGGAAAGAGGTAGAATAAGGTGTGCGTATATGTTGAATGATGTCTGACAAACAGGATATTATTTGACTAGGTGATGCAGCTCATTGCGATCAGAAATTGCGAGTTGCTTCGGCTATAAGCCAATCAGGTAGGGACAATACGGTTCTATATGCTAATACTTATATTTGAATTGTGCTATTGAGAACTTAGGGTAGAATAAATTTCTTTAGTCTGCCTTGTTGATATAATTTAATAAGGATGATGTGTGTCCCAGTATGCTATGATTCGATTCGATTCTATTAGCATACCTAAAGTTGATGATGATGTTGCGTAGGGGTTGTCGTGTGACTATTGTGAGATGTCGGCTGTTATTGATAGCCGATATCTCTTTTCTTGGAGAACACCATTGAGGACTTATGGCAAAATTCTCCTGAGTTCGCCCTGTCATTGATGATGGTGCTGTTGAGATCGTTGCGTGTTGTTGTGAAATGTTGACACTTATTGGTAGTCGACATTTCTCTTATGTAAGAACGTTGTTGAAGGCTTGCGGTAATCTTTTCCCAAGTCCGCCCTGTTGATGATGTTACATAGAACTCTTGTTGTTAGATCTGAACACCGGTTGCTCTTCTAATCCGGTATTCCTTATTGAGCTGTGTTGTTAAGGACTTAAGGTGGAATAAATTTTCCCTTAGTCTGCCCCGTTGATGTAGTCCTGTTGCTTGGCTGTAAAGTGGTTAGGGAAATCACTCTAGATGAGTTCCCTACTTGTTGACAGTGTCTCTTCTATTTACTTGAGACTGAGATGAACATCCTATAAAACAGGACTTCTATATGAGGAGGATGGCCTGTGAAATATGATCACTGGCAAAGAGGATGTAGGGCGCGCGAGTTAAATCGGTCAGTCAGTCTTGTCCATGAAGAGGTGGTAATAATGTTGTTTTGTTGGGTCTTAAAGCCGCTCAGTCTAACGAAAGAAAAATTATCATTTGACAAGTTATGTTGACGCTGAAATTTATTGACTGCTCTTGATTCATTGCTATCATTGAGATGATCATTATTCCTCCGAGTCTCTTGAATCATTTGTGCACGATACTCTTTGTGTTGTCTTTACTGGGCGATTTGCGCTCATTCCTTATGTTGTATTTTGTATTGTGTAGGCTATAACGTCAATCTAGGATAACCCTCTAGAAAAGGGAAGAGAAACAAGCTAGAAAAGTTGAGGAAGGGGATAAGTTGTGTGAGGTAAGACAAGCTGGAAATGGTGCAATAAAGATTGAGCTGCGAGATAGGTTGATAAGAGTCACACGACTACAGTCGTATATTAGGTTGTAACCATTCATGTTGTTTAGAGACTTGAAAGTCTTCCGCTACAGTATGATGTATGTTTGTAAATTTTTTTTTGTAAGGACGCATTTTCGAGCGTCTATTAATGATGTATGAGAATGTAGTTGCTCTGTATTCAACACATGGTTTTAAATGTAATTATGGTCAATAACTCAGCCCGGTGACGTCACATAGGTTGAGGGTGTCGCAGTAAAAATGTCAAATGAGAGAATTTTGTTGAAAATGAAATCCAAGGTCCCCTATTTATAGAGAAAAGTGTGCCTGTGTCATCAGTGTGCCATCAGCTGACACGTGTCGTCCCCTGGGACTGACACTTCACCAAGGAGTCCATAAATACTGGTTCTCCGTCAGACTATCGGTTTCCAAATTCGGACTGCCTTGCCCCACACAGCATCGCTCTACCTGTTGGAGAAGACTGAAGACCCCGTTACGGCATGCTCAGAGTAAGCCCGTTGCCCCAGCCACGGTCCAAGCCCTTACTGAATACCACAAGGTGCATCGTGAGACATAGAGAGAACCTGACAGCATGAGGGAAGGTCCCTATGACCAACTACCAGGCTGATTAGGAGCGATGCCCTCCAAAGACCTGCTCCCATCCTAGAATGACCCGGGGGTCATCGTCCTGGGGGCGCTGATGGTCATCATCCGGAGTGTGCAGCATCCCGCAGGGATAGACGACTCCTCCGGGACACTATCTCTGCCAGGGAGCTTTCAACTTCCCTTCCGCCAGGTAGACGGCTCCTCCGGATGCTATCTCTGCCAGTCAGGTAGACGACTCCTCCGAGATGCTACCTCTACCAGTCAGGTAGACGACTCCTCCGAGATGCTACCTTGATGTGCTCTGAGTGCTTCGGCACAAGGACTCACCCGTGGGGATATGCGACTACTCCAGGACATTATCTCCGCCAGGGAGCTTTTCAACGCCCCTCACGCCAGGTAAACGGCTCCTCTGGGATGCAAACTCGGCCCGTCGGGTAGACGGATCCTCTGGGATGCTACCATGATGCACTTTGAGTGCTTCGGCACAAGTACTAACTCGCGGGGATAGGTGTCACGACCCGAACCCACGGGCAGGCCCGCGAGCTAGGCACGTGACCGGCCGCAGACCCAATGGACTCCAACCGAGGGCTCTGCCAGGCCTTACTCGCTTAAAACCAACATGTGCTGCAGCGGAAATTAAGACTTCTCCAACACATAAATTACACTATCATATTTTAATTTGAACACATCACTTATACTAAAACTTTTCATAACTCTAATTGTCAACAATTAAAGCTAAACAGAAAATCTAATATTTAGCGACTCATTTCATGCAGTCTCCGAAGCTTCGCACCAAATGTTTTTCTCCTATGCTCCTCACCATCACCTTACTTTCAACCTGAAATGATAAGTAAGGGATGAGCTTCCACGTGCTCATCAAGTAACCAATGATTCAACTAGGTGGACCATAGCATGCAGAAAACAACTCACTTTATATTATAGCCACGTAAAGAAATCTAAATCATGAAGTTGGTAATCATCGGGTAAAACAAATAGAGTACATGAAACCAAAAACTGAAGTATGAAATCATTAGCATAAAACTCATGACAACCAGTTCAATCCCAATATTAGCTCAAACGATATGCTGCGGTCAGCGTACGAGCCCCCCTGACTAGGGCCCGAAATCCCTCCTACACCCGGGATAAAATAATCATGTGGACGCAAGGGCGCACCACCAGCCACAGTACTGTGCATCAACGTACAAGCCCCGTTGACCAGGGCCCGAAATCCAACTTTCCCCCGTGGATATAGGGCACAGCAATCGAGTAAACCAAAAACCCCCCATTGGGTTCATCGTGAACAAAATCGCTCATCAATTGATTCTCAACCATCCTCATATCCTTTCAATAATCATCAAGATGTTCAATATTCACAATAACGTCAATACAAAACATTTCAAATCCGAGTTTCATTTCAGTTTCTAAGCAAAACATCATTTACATGCTGGTCCGGTTTTTCTTTGACGAGAATAAAACACTAAAACCATTTTTGGTAATTTAAGCTACAGCAGTTAAACGTACTTAAAACGGTCAATACTAATAAGCAACACATTTTTTTTTAACAGTAGATGAACATATACGTTGCATATAAAAATACTAGTTGAATCAAAGGGTCACTTACTTGACGCTATGCATTTGCCCACATAAAAATCTCCGTAGAGACGGCGTGCTGCTGCATCTCATTCGAGAACCATCAACGCCATTCTTTTCTATCTCCATGTTCCAGCTTTACTATAACCCAAAGGATCGTCAATCACGGCACAACATTCTCGTTGAACCTGTCTTCAAGCAGATTTGATGCCTCAGTCAACTGCACGACCTTTACATGCCCGTCCAATATCATGCGCAGTTCACAATATCATTCTTGGCATTTAATCGTCGTTGCCGAACATCCATTAATTTACCCGTTTTAATAACCACCAAGTAACCTCTCACTAAATAGTACTCAGTTAATCGCTTGGGCTAACGCTAACAATTCCCTTTTATATATTCTCATAGCTCATAGCCTATGTGATTCCCTGTCCAAAAACACATACACGCATAGGGTACACCTTCGCAAGCATACGGTACACCTACACCATATACCACACGACCATACTCTCACCACAGAGTACATGTACAACCATCGCACTGCTCCTCACACATAAAAGGCATTACATACTATCGTGTTGCCTACACAGCAACATGCTCATGCAGCTGTAGAGATAACACCACACCTACGCAATATACACATCTGTCCAAACACACGCAACATACACCCACCGGTGCACACACACAATTATCTAGATACCAAAACCCCACAGTCATACCCACTCCACCGACAACTACTCCATCCCAATACAAACGCCACACCCATCTATAATTGAACTGACAGATTGCCTCATCAATCAAAACAAATCCTAAATTCTATCGATCGTCGCCATATACACTCCACCACGGTTGCCCCAGTCCAGTTCACCTAGAGCACCACCGTTAAACCATAACCGTTAACTACAACAATATCAAACTCGTACCGTCGGACCCCCGTTTCATAATCAATACTACCAAAACCGAACATATCGGCAACTAGCTTCCACAACCAATCTACCACTAAGATGCCACCTTCCAACAACCCACAACCATTTGACCACCATGATTGTTACTATTCTACACACAAGTCAATTTCACACTACACCAATATACACATCCAACACGCAGCATCACGCATACACGATATCTCCATACACATCCTGTTACACACCATCGACCAACAACAATCACACCTACAAACATGCCCAAATACATGCACCGTACACCTACTGTTGTACACACACAAACCCACCTCATTTATTTCATTTCATCCACTGCCAACACTCTCGCTAAATCACCACCACTGCACAGTCATCAAAATCACAACATCACCATCAACCCCGCTTCACAGTCAATCTCATACAACCAATTCTATGCCAGTCATGGACTCCCCGGCAGCGACGAAAATCAAACTGCCGTTGTGGTTGATCCGAGGACTTACAAGGACCTCTTCGGTGCCCATGACTCCGCGGCTTACCGTTCGACAGGTGATCGTGCCCCTGTAATTGTGGCCGTGTTTTGGGCAGTGGGCTGAGGGTTCGTAGTCGTGCAGTCTTGGGCCTTTTCCCCGGTGGTTGCAAATTCAGGTGGTGATGTGCTGAAAATTGTTGCCTACTTCCATGGGTCACCGTAGCACTATAGTGCGGCACCGTAGTAATCCACGGCTGGTGCAACCGGAATTATGGCTGGTCGGTGGTGAAACCGTGAGGTGGTGGCAGTAGCGTGTTGGCTCCGGCGGTATGGAGAGTTGCAACCGATGTGTGGCGGTGATGGATAGTGGCGCTGGGCGGTCCATTAGGCGAAGACGACGATCGGAGTTGATTGTCGGTCATGGCTGGTCGATGCCCATCGACGGTGAAGGACGACGGCGCTGCCTTCGCAGATCTGCTGACGTTGTGCGACGGCAAACCTTGGATCGAGGAAATCCGATAGTGGGAATTTTTGGAGATGGTGGTCGCAAAATTGTTGTGCGGTGGTGGTCGGCGCAGGCGGTTGGAGTTGCTCGCCGGTGGCCGAAGGCATCGCCGGCAGCAGCGATTGCACGGCGAAGAGGAGTGGTTGATTGACCGGTGATGGTCCATGGCCGGTTGTGCATGAAATCTGGTAGGGCGGCCGTTAGGCGATGGCGTCCGGCGAAGGGGTTTAGCTAGAGTTGCTCTCCGGTGACCGCGGTGTGGCCGGAAATGGCTGCCTCGATCTGGCAAGCAGAGGCGCCGCCCGTTCTAGGGCCGGCTGCCTTCCCTGTTTCTCTCTACCCATTTTTCTTTCTCTTTTTCTCTCTCTCTCTCTCTTTTCTTTTTTGTTTTCGCTTATTTATAAAGTATATTCCTTTAATTGTTACCAAAGCATCCTCCTTTATATCCCCCAATCTCTCTCTTCCATTTTAAAATAGCAAGTTGGTAGATAAGATATTTTTACAATAAACCATAATTACTTATAACTTCTTTAATGTGATTAAGATTCATTTATTTCTCTAGTGCGTTCACTTGTTATCCCTAACTGCCGGTGTTATAAGTTGTCGCTGATAATATCACTCAAGTCAATCGTCGCTAAAGTAATAATAGCTGGGTAAACCTAGGTTCGGGACATCACATTATCCTCCCCTTAAAGAAATTTCGTCCTCGAAATTTGGTGTTCCTTGCATAATTATGGTTGATCTCAAATACTAACCAACCTAACACCTCAAGTGTTTACACGACGAAATCTATCTAAGGGTTCAGAATCAAACTCGAATATAATTTCAAGCGACTTGATAAGTACATGCACCCAAAGACCTTAAAGCACGAGATGTGTGATACGCATTTAACGCACTTCAAGCCACTCATAAACCATACCTCGAAAATTTTCCATTTATACAATTAAATCATCGTTAAACCTTGAAGTCTCACCAAGTGATCAATTTCTAGAGCATCAGATGTATTCATCAAATCAACCATAAGACCAATTCCTATTTAAGTCGTAATGCTAAGCTCTAACTTACCAGGTCATCGCTTACACTTTAACACTTGCAGAACTTCGAGAGTTTCTGTAACCTTCCAAAAGTCCCAAATTTCTACATTCTGAACCAGCCTTGACAACTAGAAAACATTTCTCTGAACCAATCTAATCTAGCTTCACCCAAATGAAGTAAGTTCTCTTAATGGTATGAAACTTTCGAAATGTAAGTCACCATCATCAGTCATAGCCTGAGCAACTTTAAATACTACTCGATGCTATAGAGCTTGAATTATTATTCACACGCTAACGATTCTAGAACCACATGACCCAATGACCTTGATGTTTAATAATTTAGTCCTTATACGAAATACGCATAAATTGAAGACCTATGTTCATAAGATTTTGACTGACGAATTTTCATAATCCCAAATAACCAACCTCAAAAGGAACCCTTCATAACCTCAAGAGACAACATCATTTACAAAAGTCAAAAGCCTTTTAACATCAAGAGACAACATTCACAATCGTAGTAGCTTTAATAGCCTCCCAAAATACGAGTCAAGAACATCAATAGCAGCTTCAGTAAGGTCCATCGCAACTTCAAACATTTCATTGTACTATAAGACCTGGATTATAACCTAAGATTTTATAATCTAACCAACCAGATATTATTACTCAACCTGGAAATAGTTATGGCTCAGCTAGTAGGAAGCTCACTGACTAGACTTACTCCACTCCAACTCAACCCGATATTTAAATTTCTAATCATTATACTTCTGCTACACTTTTCAGATAACATACCACAATATATGCTTTCGCACGGTCTATTTAGTAGTGGCAAGTTTAACTTCAAGCCTATGGCGTACTAAGGTATTGATCAATCATTTCATATGACTTTCACTCTAAAGGATCCCATATTGAGTTCTAACTATAACTCTTAGCAGCCTAGTCATGACTCTACAGAATCATATACCTCTTAACACCGCACCACAATTCACGCCTATGAAAATTTAACCTTTAAACTTTTCATGTGAAATTGTAACGCTTAGCTCGAACATATTAGATCGCCATTTATACTCCTCTAGTCGCCAACTTTAAAAGACCCCTTCACCTTTCTAAAGTCCTCAAATATTTCACATAAAAAATATACTCTTAACTTCGTGGCTCAAATCATAATCATTCTATAGACATAAATAACTTCTGTTTTCTGCTCTGCAAGGATGAAATACTTAATCCCATCAAAGATGGTGAGCAACTAGTTCTAGTCCTCAATGACATCCTTTTATCCTCTGGGAGTTCACACCTTGAAGTAAGATAGATAAAGTCATACATGTCAATCAATGTAGGACCCTGGGCTACAAACTAAAATCCAAAATGCACGCTCAAAACATCATTACTCATAACCTCAATTCATCTCCGCCATAGTCCAATATATGCACATAACTTGTACCTAGTGAGATGAGGATATAAGATCCAAAGCCAAATTCTTGTGTGCATTCGCAGCAACGTCAGCCCAATGGCTATATGCTTTCAGACAATTTTTGATTCCCAATCGCGCATCTCAATTCAAAATGCCACTATTTTACGAACCCTTGTTCCAAAAACTTATAACTCAGAAACCTCACTTATAACAAGAAATCTTTTACTTAGCGCTCTAACGATCGCAACTAAGAGCTACGAACTAAGAGCTCCGAGTTAAAAGCTACAAGCTCCAAGAACTTCAAGAAATCACGGCCTTACATTATCTCTATCTAGCTACTATGCTAATGTTGTTCTACAACCTTGATTGGATTTTGGCATCCAGAAGCATATCTCTCCAAACCAACCTAACCTAACTTCACTTAAATGAAGTAAGTCCTCCTAGTGGTACATAACTTTCGAAACCTAAGTCACAATCACCAAATCACAACCTAAGCAACTTCAAATATTGCCTGATGTTACAAAACCAGGATTATCACTTAGGGCTTCATAACCTAACCATCGAGATCATTACTTAAACTGAAATATCCCAAAATCATAATGCTCTGATACCATTTTTGTCACGACACGAACCCACGGGCAGGCCCGCGAGCTAGGCACGTGACCGGCCGCAGACCCAATGGACTCCAACCGAGGGCTCTGCCAGGCCTTACTCGCTTAAAACCAACATGTGCTGCAGCGGAAATTAAGACTTCTCCAACACATAAATTACACTATCATATTTTAATTTGAACACATCACTTATACTAAAACTTTTCATAACTCTGATTGTCAACAATTAAAGCTAAACAGAAAATCTAATATTTAGCGACTCATTTCATGCAGTCTCCGAAGCTTCGCACCAAATTTTTTTCTCTTATGCTCCTCACCATCACCTTACTTTCAACCTGAAATGATAAGTAAGGGATGAGCTTCCACGTGCTCAGTAAGTAACCAATGATTCAACTAGGTGGACCATAGCATGCAGAAAACAACTCACTTTATATTATAGCCACGTAAAGAAATCTAAATAATGAAGTTGGTAATCATCGGGTAAAACAAATAGAGTACATGAAACCAAAAACTGAAGTATGAAATCATTAGCATAAAACTCATGACAACCAGTTCAATCCCAATATTAGCTCAAACGATATGCTGCGGTCAGCGTACGAGCCCCCCTGACTAGGGCCCGAAATCCCTCCTACACCCGGGATAAAATAATCATGTGGACGCAAGGGCGCACCACCAGCCACAGTACTGTGCATCAACGTACAAGCCCCGTTGACCAGGGCCCGAAATCCAACTTTCCCCCGTGGATATAGGGCACAGCAATCGAGTAAACCAAAAACCCCCCATTGGGTTCATCGTGAACAAAATCGCTCATCAATTGATTCTCAACCATCCTCACATCCTTTCAATAATCATCAAGATGTTCAATATTCACAATAACGTCAATACAAAACATTTCAAATCCGAGTTTCATTTCAGTTTCTAAGCAAAACATCATTTACATGCTGGTCCGGTTTTTCTTTGACGAGAATAAAACACTAAAACCATTTTTGGTAATTTAAGCTACAGCAGTTAAACGTACTTAAAACGGTCAATACTAATAAGCAACACATTTTTTTTTAACAGTAGATGAACATATACGTTGCATATAAAAATACTAGTTGAATCAAAGGGTCACTTACTTGACGCTATGCATTTGCCCACATAAAAATCTCCGTAGAGACGGCGTGCTGCTGCATCTCGTTCGAGAACCATCAACGCCATTCTTTTCTATCTTCATGTTCCCAGCTTTACTATAACCCAAAGGATTGTCAATCACGGCACAACATTCTCGTTGAACCTGTCTTCAAGCAGATTTGATGCCTCAGTCAACTGCACGACCTTTACATGCCCGTCCAATATCATGCCCAGTTCACCATATCATTCTTGGCATTTAATCGTCGTTGCCGAACATCCATTAATTTACCCGTTTTAATAACCACCAAGTAACCTCTCGCTAAATAGTACTCAGTTAATCGCTTGGGCTAACGCTAACAATTCCCTTTTATATATTCTCATAGCTCATAGCCTATGTGATTCCCTGTCCAAAAACACATACACGCATAGGGTACACCTTCGCAAGCATACGGTACACCTACACCATATACCACACAACCATACTCTCACCACAGAGTACATGTACAACCATCGCACTGCTCCTCACACATAAAAGGCATTACATACTATCGTGTTGCCTACACAGCAACATGCTCATGCACCTCATGCAGCTGTAGAGATAACACCACACCTACGCAATATACACATCTGTCCAAACACACGCAACATACACCCACTGGTGCACACACACAATTATCCAGATACCAAAACCCCACAGTCATACCCACTCCACCGACAACTACTCCATCCCAATACAAACGCCACACCCATCTATAATTGAACTGACAGATTGCCTCATCAATCAAAACAAATCCTAAATTCTATCGATCGTCGCCATATACACTCCACCACGGTTGCCCCAGTCCAGTTCACCTAGAGCACCACCGTTAAACCATAACCGTTAACTACAACAATATCAAACTCGTACCGTCGGACCCCCGTTTCATAATCAATACTACCAAAACCGAACATATCGGCAACTAGCTTCCACAACCAATCTACCACTAAGATGCCACCTTCCAACAACCCACAACCATTTGACCACCATGATTGTTACTATTCTACACACAAGTCAATTTCACACTACACCAATATACACATCCAACACGCAGCATCACGCATACACGATATCTCCATACACATCCTGTTACACACCATCGACCAACAACAATCACACCTACAAACATGCCCAAATACATGCACCGTACACCTACTGTTGTACACACACAAACCCACCTCATTTATTTCATTTCATCCACTGCCAACACTCTCGCTAAATCACCACCACTGCACAGTCATCAAAATCACAACATCACCATCAACCCCGCTTCACAGTCAATCTCATACAACCAATTCTATGCCAGTCATGGACTCCCCGGCAGCGACGAAAATCAAACTGCCGTTGTGGTTGATCCGAGGACTTACAAGGACCTCTTCGGTGCCCATGACTCCGCGGCTTACCGTTCGACAGGTGATCGTGCCCCTGTAATTGTGGCCGTGTTTTGGGCAGTGGGCTGAGGGTTCGTAGTCGTGCAGTCTTGGGCCTTTTCCCCGGTGGTTGCAAATTCAGGTGGTGATGTGCTGAAAATTGTTGCCTACTTCCATGGGTCACCGTAGCACTATAGTGCGGCACCGTAGTAATCCACGGCTGGTGCAACCGGAATTATGGCTGGTCGGTGGTGAAACCGTGAGGTGGTGGCAGTAGCGTGTTGGCTCCGGCGGTATGGAGAGTTGCAACCGATGTGTGGCGGTGATGGATAGTGGCGCTGGGCGGTCCATTAGGCGAAGACGACGATCGGAGTTGATTGTCGGTCATGGCTGGTCGATGCCCATCGACGGTGAAGGACGACGGCGCTGCCTTCGCAGATCTGCTGACGTTGTGCGACGGCAAACCTTGGATCGAGGAAATCCGATAGTGGGAATTTTTGGAGATGGTGGTCGCAAAATTGTTGTGCGGTGGTGGTCGGCGCAGGCGGTTGGAGTTGCTCGCCGGTGGCCGAAGGCATCGCCGGCAGCAGCGATTGCACGGCGAAGAGGAGTGGTTGATTGACCGGTGATGGTCCATGGCCGGTTGTGCATGAAATCTGGTAGGGCGGCCGTTAGGCGATGGCGTCCGGCGAAGGGGTTTAGCTAGAGTTGCTCTCCGGTGACCGCGGTGTGGCCGGAAATGGCTGCCTCGATCTGGCAAGCAGAGGCGCCGCCCGTTCTAGGGCCGGCTGCCTTCCCTGTTTCTCTCTACCCATTTTTCTTTCTCTTTTCTCTCTCTCTCTCTCTTTTCTTTTTTGTTTTCGCTTATTTATAAAGTATATTCCTTTAATTGTTACCAAAGCATCCTCCTTTATATCCCCCAATCTCTCTCTTCCATTTTAAAATAGCAAGTTGGTAGATAAGATATTTTTACAATAAACCATAATTACTTATAACTTCTTTAATGTGATTAAGATTCATTTATTTCTCTAGTGCGTTCACTTGTTATCCCTAACTGCCGGTGTTATAAGTTGTCGCTGATAATATCACTCAAGTCAATCGTCGCTAAAGTAATAATAGCTGGGTAAACCTAGGTTCGGGACATCACAATAGGCGACTCTTCCGGGACACTACCTCCACCAGAGAGCTTTTCGACTCCCCTTCTGCCAGGTAAACGGCTCCTCTGGGATGCTACCTCTGCAGGCCAGGTAGACGGATCCTCCAGGATGCTACATCGGCCTGCAGAATAGGCTACTCCTTCGGGACACTATCTCCTTTAGGGAGCTTTTCAATTCCCCTTCCGCCAGGTAGACGACTCCTCTAGGATGTTACCTCGGCCTTTCAGGTAGACGGCTCCTCTGAGATGCTACCTTGATGAGCTTCTAATGCTCCGGCACAAGGACTCACCTGCGGGATAGGTGACTCTTTCGGGACACTATCTCCGCCAATGTGTCTTCGTGATTGGCCTACGTGCTCCGGCACTGGGGGCTTGTGTCCGTACCCCTATGGACTATGACCCCTGGGTCACTCTGAGACGGGAACAGGTCTTCGGAGGGCATCGCGCCTAGTCTACCTGGCAGTTAGGCTTCGGGTCTTCCCCACCACTACCAGGCCTGTGGGACTCTACAAGGGCTTGGATTGGTAGTTAGATCAAAGGGGTTCTCTGGCCACATCGATGCTGTGGGAGCGAGTCTTTTCAGACAGACAAAGTGATGCTGTGCGGGACATGCCGGTAGCATATGCAGTTCGACAGTCCGTGGAGCACCGGTAGCTGTGGACCCCTAGGTGACATGTCACTCTCAAGGATCTCCACGTGTTGCTTGATGACATTATCATCTCAATATCTATAAATAGAGGTCTTGAGAATTCATTTGGCACGGTTAGAACATTCTCAGAGATTTCACTTTCTCATTCTAGAATCCTAGAAAGAAAAACATATAGGACCCTGACTCTGGACCTAAGCATCGGACTGTGACTGTCGTCGCGTATTCACCCTGCGCCATCGCCCTCGCAGCACTGCCACTCTCAGACTCTATCTGGGAAGCCCTTGGTCTCCACCCTTGTTGTGTCCCACATCAGCGCACTTGGCATCTGACTTGGACTGCATTTATTATGGCATTTCCACGTTGACTGCGAACCCACATTCCTTGGCATCAAAGTTAAATAATTTGTTAAACCCTAATAATTCAAACACAGTACATATATATAGATAAATTCCCTAATGATTCAAACACTGTACATATGTAGATAAATTCTATACTAATCAAAAAATAAAATGTATACAGAGTTCAAGAGGGTACAAGAACATGATATAAATATAATAAAGGAGAAAAAGGGAGCACAAGTTCGGGGACACAATAATGGGATATAAATAAGGGCGGGCATATGCACAAGTGCAGGAAAGCATGGAAGGGGAAGGGCTCAGAGGTTGGCGAGACCAAGATCTAGATCTTATTGATCGTGCTCATCCATAGGTACAGTTGTCAAATGGGCCGGGCGGCCCGCGGCCCAGCCCGGCCCGGCCCCTTTTTGGCCCGGCCCATACATGAACAGTGCTGGCCCGGCCATTTTGGGCTTAGGGCCAGGGCCTGGGCCAGGCCTGAATTTTTCTGAAAAAAGCCCGGGCCCGGCCCGGCCCGAAAAAGCCCGGGCTTGGCCCGGGCCAGGCCCGGCCCGGGTTTGGCCCAGTTCTGGCCCGGGTCAAAGTGGCCAGAGAACTGTTTTTTCTTTTCTTCTTCCAACGACAAGCCCGTGTACGAATAAAAAATGAAAAAAAAAGAGGTAAAGAAATAAAGTGACGCGTTTGACCATTTCTAATCGCAACATGGGGATTAAGCTAACTTGACTTGTGGGTGGGTCAAGATTGAGACTTCTTCATCACTTCCACACTTTGCTCTTGAACCCATTTGTGACTGGCCTTCATCACAAAAAATCACCCCTTTTTCAACAAGTTTGCTGCAACAACTACTGTAATACCAAGTCATTAGTGAGAGCACTCTCTGTATCAACAGCAACAAAAATGGTCAAGGCCATTAGGGTTCATGAAGTTGGTGGCCCTGAGGTCCATTTCTCTCTGTCTCTCTCCCGGTATCTGTGTGTGGATATCATACTTAACATATGAAGTTTGCGATTTAATTCGCTGGCTCTTTTGAAAGTAGCCACTAAATATTGAATAACAAGAAAATGCCCAAAAAAAAATTTAAAAAAAATAGGCCCGGGCCTGGCCCAAGCCCGACCCTAAATGTTGGGCCTAGGGCCTGGGCTTGGACCGGGCCCAGATATCCCCAGAGCCAGGCCCGGCTCGGCCCGATTGGCAGTCCCCTTGGCCCGGGCCCGGCCCGTTTTGCTCGAGGCCCGATGGGCTTGGGCCGGGCCGGCCCAAGCCCGGCCCATTTGACACCTCTATCCATAGGGGTACTGTCATCAGGATCTGGCTCGATTTGTCCAACAACATTGCCCTGTAGGTAAAGGCACAAACACATTAATCTCGATAGTAAAGCATAAATTATAACAAAGCAACCTTAAATGGACATACCGCTGGTGGTGCAGCAGCGGCGACAGTGGTGGCACGGCAGTATAAGGGCACGCGAGCTATGGAGGCACAACGTCTTCGGGGGGAGGGATGGGGGGCCTCGATGGAGGGGGAGGTCACCGAGGGAAGCAGTTGCCGGTGAGTGAGAGAGAAAGAGTGAGAAAAATAGGGACAGAGAAAGAAAGGGAAAAGTGCCTTTTTATAGCATACTTTTAGTGACTGGCTTGTCCTATCTCCAAAAGTCCGTCAATAGAAATCAATTTTTCATAGACTTTTCGCAACAAACATTTGAGCGATGGAAAATTTGTCGCTAAAAGCTCCCTTTGGGAGTTTTAAAATTTTCTTAAAACACTTTAAAAAATGTGGCTGAAAATAGAAAAAATTTAAAACCTTTTAGCGACAGAACGACCGTCGCTAAAACACTGTCGGTAAAATTCACCGGGAAAGGTTTTTAGCGACGGGGTTCATAGCCGGTAAAAACTTTTATCGATAGATTTTTATCGACGGTGATATCCGTCGATGAAGGTGACTATTAGCGACAGATTGTTGTCCGTTGCTAAAAGTTCGTCACTAAAGATCCTTTTTCTTAAAGTGATCTTCCACATTAGGTTCTTCTTCTTGAATACCTCCACAATTTGTAAAAGAATCTGATCAAGAAAAAATTCGTGTAATCCTGGTAACACCTTCTACCATAACTTTTGGATTGCCGGAGTTCGATCTATCATAATCTCGTGCTCATAGAAGATCGCATCCCTATTTCTGATGATCTTGTTTTTCTCTAGATACCATAGATTGCGTCCAAACTCATTGTCCGCATAGCCAAGGATCAATTGCATTCGGCACCCCCAAATTTTCACGCGGTAGCTCTCTAGACCTCAAAGTTATTTTTAGCTATCTACCACCCCCAAACTTTCATAAGTGTGGCTCCTAACACCCTCTGTTCAAATTTTGACCAACAGCCTAGCCAGAGAAGTAATTTAACTCAAACAAGGAGTGCATTTTGGTCATAACGATTAAAAAAGGGAGAGAAAATTATAATGGGTTTGACGGGCGAAGGCGAGGCGTTGTTGCAGCTACGATAAAAGGAAGGAAGGGGGGTTACCGAGGAGGGAAGGGATGCTATTGGCTAAGTGTGCCGACGCGAGATGTCGAGGGAGGGCGGTGGGGCAAGGGGCTATTGCGGCGCTGGGGGAGAAAAAAAGAAGAAGGAAGGAAGAGGGGGATCGGCCTCGCCGACGAGGGGGAAGGGCGCTGCTGGTGAAGAGTGAGGTATCGATTGGAGATGCCGCAAGAAGGGCGACGGGGCAAGGGGCTATTGCAACTATGGGGGGCAGAGGGAGAGAAGAAGAAAGAAGAAAGGGGTGGTCATCTTCGCTGACTGGGGGGCACTGCCTGACACTAACGTGAGATGTCAAAGGAAGGGCAAGGGGCTGTCGCGACCGCGGGGGGGGGGGGGGGGGGGTGGGAGGAGAGAAGAAGGAAGAAAGAGGGGGAGTCAGCATTATCGAAGAAGGGAAGAAGCAGTACCGACGGAGGTTAGGGCGCTGGCGCAAGGGGGTTGACAGCTCAGGGTTGATAGGGATTAGGGTTTTCATTCACTTGATATTCCAAAAATGCATCCCTAAGTTCAGCCGATTAATTCTTTTTGTTCGGAATTTGGCCAAAATTTGGACGGAGGGTGTTGGGAGCCACACTTATGAAAGTTTGGGGTGACAAATAACTAAAAATAACTCTATGGTGCAGAGAGCTACCGCGTGAAAAGTTTGGCATCCCGAATGCAATTGACCCCATAGCCAATAAAGATGTAAGTAATAGCCTTATATACAGCTTCAACCTATGCTCTGTAGCCAAATACTTTCAAAGAAGAGTAGGACACATTTCAACGTGATCCACGCTCTCTTCAGAATGTTAAAGTGAAGGGGAGTTTGATAGAAATATGTTGAGGGGTGCCAGGCACCTTCTTATCATGTTGAATGCCATACCTCGAGAGATACAATTTAAACTTGATTGAAGTGTACTAACCTCTGTTATAAGTGCAGAGGCTTTTCACGGACTTCCCTATTTCCCTTTCCACCATAGAACGAAAAATTTGGAACACTCGGCTTTTCATCTTCAAGAAACCCACTCGCAGCTTTCTTGAAGCATCATCGCTAACTATGACAAAATGTATGCTGCCATCTGAGGACTCCACCTTAAAAGGGCCACATACATGAGAGTAAACCATCTTGATTTCTTTCTTTGCAAAGGCTTCTGAAAATAGACTTTGGCCATGTTTGACACAACTTTTTTTCCAGTTTTTTTTTTCAGTTTTGGAAACTAGAAAAAAAAAGTTGTGTTTGGTAACCATTTTCTTTTTGTTTCCCTTCAGTTTAAAAATCCAGTTTTTAAATCAAGGCTGTTTTTAAAAACTTAAAAAACTGATAATTTTTTTTAGTATTGTTTTTTTTTTTGAGACCACCAGCATCAGCACCCTCCCACCACCAGTAGCCACCGTCGGCGACTGCCAGCCGCCGGTGGCCACTGCTGACGGCAACTGCTGCCGGCCACCCCCACCGTCGACCACCTCCATGCCCACCACCGCCACCGCCACCGCCACCGCAAATCACCACAAAAAAGAAACTGGGTTATCAAACACAAAAAAAAACTGTGTTATCAAACAACCACTTGTTTTTAAAAAAAAAAAATTAACTGCTCTTTGATTTTTTTTTTAAAACTGAAAACAAAAAAAAAAGTTTTGTCAAATAGAGCCTTTGTCTTGCTTTCTAAACAAGCGAAAACCGTAAGAGTTCAGTGTTGAACCATTGGCAAAAGAAAGAAGTGATTTCTTTGCAAACGTGCAACGCTTTTTCGTTCATGTGGGCTATCCGGCTATGCCACAAATTCAGCGAGGAGCCATCTTCCATCTTCTGCTACAGGTAAACTGCTACTGTATGGCTTTGTAATGCAACCACCGAAGGCCCTTTGGTAAGTTTCCAGGTACCGATACCAAGTATGAATTCATCCAGCAAGACATTGCTAGGTTTTGCCCCGGAATGCACGACAGGTAATCATTACGTCCAACCTTTGCATCAGATGTTAACGGGAGCTGTGCGAGTTCAGCCACTGCTACAGACTCCCATTCCGCATGTATTTAAAAAGCAAGGCCTTAAAATCAATGTTGGAGCAACTGGTGATCATTCAGTGAGATTTGTCGGACGACTGCTGCAGATATAGCTTCACATTCTGCCTTAAAAATTTTGAAAGTTTTTCCTTACTGCAATTTAAGTACCTGAATGATCTTGAGGTTGCTCCCCTATTAACTGAACCAAAACCTCCACTGCCATGTTGTTTGGTAATATTTATTTATTTTTCAAATTTTTCTCAAGTTTTGTAAACTGGAGAAAATAAACGTGTTTGACACAATTTTTTTTTCTTTTCAATTTTGAAAACCAATTTTTAAAATAGGGCTGTTTTTTAAAACTCTATTTAGGAGTTTTGAATTTTTCGTTTTGATTTTTATTTTGAGACCACCACCTCCTCCCCCACCACAGCCACCAACCACCGCCGCGAGCAGCCACTGTCGGCCACCACACCACAGCCCACCGACAGCCACCGCCGGCGACCACGACCAGCGACCGGCAACCGGCAACCGCCGCTGGCCACCCTGCTGGCCACTGCCATGCCCCCACCACCACCGCAAACCACCAAATTAAAGTGATTTTTTTTTTATTTTTTTGAAAATAGAAAACTAAAAGTATATTCAAACGTTACCTTAGTTGCTGACAGAATTTGCCGGTAACCAATTCTTCGATATACTGTTGTAGGACCCCCAAACCCTCCACTAAGCCTAATCGTACTGCAAGCTGGGACACCAAATTAAGTAGAACCAGTTAAAGCTTTATTCGAGACAAAAGATTGACTTGCAACATTCTGAAAAAAGGTCCAGCACTTCCAATTCTTGATCTACCTGTGCTACTGAAAGATACGTTACAGTATCTAAGGTGCCATAGTTCATTCTTGGACTTGGGAGTTGTACAAGAGATGTCATGGTGACTCAAATCCAAATGTTAGCCGCGGTTACAAAAGATGCCACTCATGCCAGTGTCTCAGGACTGGGTCCTTCTAAGCTATAATGTGCCATAGAAAAGTCAACCAAGTTCTGCGGACTGCCGTTGTTGTCAATTTTAAGAGGTCATGGCACTCTCGCTTATGAGCAGTAGTGTCCTCAAACGCATCTATCTATGCCCTCATACCTTTCTTTTTTCCAATTTTGGCCCCAAATCGCTGCTACTTCTTTGGTTACTGGCCTTTTTTTTGTACATCTAGATATATCTAAGCAAGCTTAGCAACTGCAAGGATTTCCTCTTGATATCCCCGTCATATATGATGTTTTCAGGTTATTTATTTATCTTCAATACACACTCTTTTTGCACAACAACAACTGCAAGCTGAACAACTAAAAGAAAGGGGACCAATGTTCATCTCGTGGGTGACAACAGACAGACGTAGACCTTCTTGTACCTTTCTGAGGCTAATCAGGATTTTCTAATAGCAACCACACTATTGTGAAAACAAACATCATGGATATATATGTTTGATATAATATATGACATGTATGGCGATGAAAAAATCCAAGCAATTTGTTTAGTATCTTCGTAGAACCCGCCATGTCTCCCCATGGCAGTCTGAACCATTTGGCCGTTGTAAGTTGCTGTTATCGACACAGGATCATGGTCCAACGATGTTTGACTGGAAACATGTCTTCTGACTGACTGGTAGGGAACTAAGCTTATGCAAATATGCGGTAATGAGCAAAGTCATAACTCCTTAACTAGGATGTGTGGGGAGGCTAATATTGGATTGTCTTTGGGTGTTGTTGGTAGTTGCTTAAAAGGACTTGAAGCCAGCTTATTGGATGTTGTAATTGCATACCTCCTTTTTTTTTTCTTGTTGTCTGTTATTAACATACAAGAAGGGCTTTATCTTTAGTGTCTCGCAGAGGGATATTCTGCATTAAGGATGTCGCAGGTACTTCTACTATTAATATTCTGCTTATTGTTCCGAATTCAGGAGGCGACAGCCCCTATCGCAAAGCCTGGCTGCCAAGAGAGATGTGGTAACCTGATTGTTCCTTTTCCATTTGGCATTGGTGCTGGCTGTTACCTTGATAAAACGTTTCGAGTGATATGCAGCGAGGATGCTGAAAGGGTTTCTGGATCTCCGCTTTACTTTGCCACTGGGTTGTCAATATTGGAACTCTCTCTAGAGTATGTACGTGCACAGGTCGGAGCAACTCCGAACTGTTACAGCAAATCTGGGACAGGTACGTTGCTGTCTTCAGCTTATGGTGCAGAACCACATTTCAGGTATTCCCACACCCGGAATAGGTTTGTGGGCATAGGATGCGACATCTTTGCCTATATCACTGGCATTGGTAGTACAAACTACACAAGCGGGTGTGCGGCCCTCTGTGACACCACTAACCCCATTGTTGAACTATCTGACACAACTTACTCGGGCATCGGTTGTTGTCAAAGTACTATTCTGAATGATATTGTGGCTTTTGATCTGCAAATACACAGCATAAATACTCTAAGCAGGCCCTGGACCACCAAGCCATGTAGCATTGCCTTTTTTGCAGACAAAAGTATCTATGTACTCGTCATTAACATCTCTGAAACCAATACTTGGGGTACTGTATACAGCATACCTCTGGTTCTTGATTGGGTGGTTGGGAACACCACTTGCCAGGAAGCTCAGGCAAATGGAATGTATGCATGTGGCCAAAACAGTGGCTGTTTTAACTCCACTGATGGCGCCGGATATAATTGTCGCTGCTTGGAAGGTTACCAAGGGAACCCTTACCTCCCTTACGGCTGCCAAGGTAATTTTATGCTTTCTACCACTTGTTCTGATTTTGCCACAAGATCTATCTTTCCACATTTTTGCTACCGGATGTTTACACTTTCTTTTAGTTGCTCCCACTTTTTATGTATTTAAATTAAATATTTTCTCTTCACTTGAAGTTCATGGATTAAACATCCTTCGGTTTATACTGAAGCAATTGCTAAACTAACAGATAAAGATGCCCTACAGTTATTAATCAAGTCTCGAATGCGCAGCAAAAGGAATCTCTTGAATGAGGACTATATCAAACATAACCACCTAATTCTATGGATGATTTTTGAATTACATGAACACATATCAACGAGTGTGAACTCCCACAAAGCAACAGTTGCCAAAATGGTGCTGTTTGTGTTAATACACCTGGGAATTACACATGCGCTTGCCCTCATGGTTACGACAAAGTTGGAGATGAACGTATACATGGATGCAAACCTCGCCAATGGAGACGTCAATTGGCAAAAGTTGTTTCCAAAGGTAAACCCTGTTTGTCTGTGTTTGATCGCCCTTTCGTTTGCAAATTGTACTAACAGTTGATGCACAAACAGGGATAGGAATTGGAGCTGCTTTTCTATTCCTCAACGCATTTATTATTTGGCTTCATCGCGAACTTGAGCAAACAAGGAAGCATAAGCTCAAACATATATAGGTTTTTCAAGAGGATTAATGGTGGTCTGCTGTTGCAGCACCATATCTCTTCCAGTAAAGCAAGCGCAACGAAAACCAAACTTTATACTGCAGAAGAGATAGAGAAGGCAACAGACTATTTCAACAAAAGTCGTATCCTTGGGAAAGGAGGGCAAGGCACAGTGTACAAAGGGATGTTACCAGATGGAAGCATCGTAGCTGTCAAAAAGTCTAATGTTGTTGACGAAGATCAGGCAGCTCGGTTTGTTAATGAAGTTTATATTCTCTCACAGATGAACCACAGGAACGTAGTTAAGCTATCAGGTTGTTGTCTAGAGTTTGAGGTGCCATTACTGGTGTGAGTATGTATCCGGTGGCACACTGTCACACCATCTTTATGATGAAGGACATGTTTCAACACTATCTTGGAAAACCCGCTTACAAATTGCTGGAGAAGTTGCAGGAGCGCTTGCGTACTTGCACTCGTATGCTTCCATAGCCGTATTCCACAGCGATATCAAGTCCAGCAACATTTTGCTAGATGAAAATTACAGGGCTGTATTATCTGACTTTGGAATTTCAAGGTCACTATCCTTAACTAAAACGCATCTAACCACATTTGTGGGTGGCACATTCGGATACTTGGACCCTCTGTATTTTCGTACGGGGCAGTATACTGAGAAGACTGATGCTTATGCTTTTGGAGTAGTTGTTGCTGAACTCTTAACAGGAAGGAAAGCTGTCAGCTTGAATAGCTCTGACGAAGGTCTGGCGGCTAAGTTTCACTTGTCAATGAAAAGGAATTGCTTGTTTGAAATTCTCGAGTCTCTTGTGGTGACTGAAGGTCAGAAAGAAGAGATTCTTACTGTTGCTAATCTCGCTAAGAGATGTCTAAAACTGAATGCAAAGAAAAGGCCAAGCATGAAAGAAGTAGCAGCAGATCTGGACCGACTGAGAAGAATACAAGAGACAACAGACGCTCTCACCATAACGCAAAAAATGCCCACTGCTCCAATGTTAAATTCTCTAGTATCACGCAACGGACACTCTCACCGGGACTAGTTGACGATCTGTCAGGTTTTCTTGATAGAAAAATTGGTCACTCACAAGCACACTTAGAGAGAAGATGGAAGAAGACTTCTATTATTTGAACTCACTTGCATTCCCAAATGGTTTTTAGTACAAGGGTTTATATAGTATCCAAGTTACAATTCTAGAAACACCACATTAATAACACTATTGTCTAAATACACCATACATGAACCAAAATGAAAAGACTCAAGAACATACATAATTCATACACCTAAACATATGCACCTAAATGCACCATCATAAATGTAGATAGTATGCATGTATAGAGTCAAGTTTATGTTTCTAATACTCCCCCTTAAAATTGACTTTCTTGGCAACTCCAAGTAGGGTCCACATCTTGTAAAAAATATCATACTTGAGGGGCTTGGTAAAAATATCCGCAATTTGATCAAATGACTTGACGCACTTGAGTTGTACTTCATTATTGACAATGTACTCTCGGATGAAATGATACCTCGTATCTATATGGTTGCTTTGATCATGAAAGACGGGATTTTGTGCTAGAGCTTGAGCGGATTTTGTGCTAGAGCTTGAGCAGATTTGTTGTCAATTAAAATTTTGGTAGTCTCCACTTGTGGTAAATGAAGTTCATTCAACAACCTTCTAATCCAAATAGCATGGCAAGCACAAGAAGTTGCAGCAACATACTCGGACTCACAAGTTGATAATGCCACAATAGGTTGTTTCTTCGACCTCCATGAAATTGCATTATCTCCCATGAAAAACACAAAACTACTTGTGCTTTTTCTATCGTCTATATTTCCGGCAAAATCACTATCACAATAACCCAACAGCTCACAATTGTTAGAGGATTTATAGAATAATCCAAAATCAAGAGTACCTTTTAGGTAGCGGAGTATTCGTTTAGCTGCTTTCATGTGGATCAAGGATGGAGCTTCCATGAAACGGTTCACTAGTCCAACAGAAAAAAGAATGTCGGGCCTTGTGCAAGTCTAGTACCTTAGATTTCCCACGAGACTTTTAAAAAATGTAGAATCTACCTTTTTTCCATCGTCAAATTTTCTCAATTTAACTCCACATATCATGGGTTTTTTCACTGGTTTGGAATCAAGCATTTTGAACTTCTTCAAGACTTCCTTTGCATAACCCTCTTGTGACTTAAAAATTCCATCCTTCATTTGCTTACCTCAAGTCCCAAATAATAAGACATGAGCCCTTGTCCGTCATTTCAAATTCACGAGCCATAACATCCTTGAACTCATCAAACATGCTTGGGTTATTACCTGTAAAGATTAGATCATCCACATAGAGACAAACATATAAAACATCTCCGTTTTTATGCGCTTTAACGTAAAGTGCATATTCATGGGGACATCTTACAAATCCATTCTCTTGAAAGCATCTGTCAATTCAGCTATTCCTCGACCTTGGTGCTTGCTTTAGGCCATAAAGGGCTTTCTTCAACTTCAAAACCTTATCTTCTTTTCCCTTGACTTAATATCCCTTGGGTTGTTCAATGTAGACTTCTTCTTTGAGACTTCCATTGAGGAAAGTGGATTTCACATCCAATTGGTAAATCTTCCAATTTTTATGTGTTGCCAACGAAATCAACAATCTTATTATCTCTAAACGCTCAACGGCAACAAATACGTCCTCGTAATCGGTCCCTTTCCTTTGACTATAGCCTTCAGCTACAAGTCTTGCCTTGTATCTTTCCACCTTGCCTTTGGCATTTTTCTTTGCCTTGAACACTCACTTTACTCCAATTGGTCTTTGTCCTTTGGGAAGATTGTCTAGCTCCCAAGTTTCATTTTTTACAATGGCTTGGATCTCTTCGTCCATAGCTTGTCTCCAATTCTTATCTTTCATAGCTTCTTCAAAGCTTATTGGTTCAATATCTGCAAAAAAACAAAACAAAGTAACATTGTCTAATCCTTCAATTTCATCATATAGATCTTGGAGACTTCTCATTCTTTGTGGCCTTTCACTTGAACTTCCTTCCAATGAGAAAGGCTCATTTGGATAAGGTGGCAACGAAGGTGGAGTAATAGACTCCAAACGTACTTCACTTTCATGATCTTCTTCAATGGGATATGGAAAGAAATCATAAGAACTATCATCTTGAGAATTCCAATTCCACGATCCTTCTTCATCCAACACAACATCTCGACTAACCATAATCTTTCCATCATTAGGGTTATAAAGTTTATAACCTTTAGAGCTCGAGTCATAGCCAATAAAAACATATTTCTTGCTTCTATCATCAAGCTTGCTCCTTTCTTGATCGGGCACATGTGCATAGGCAACGCTTCCAAAAACTCACAAATGGCCAACACTTGGCTTCACCCCACTCCTTGCTTCTTGGGGTGTTTGATCCATGACACTTTTGGTGGGGGGCATCAATTTGACACATAAACTGCACAAGCCACAGCTTCCGCCCAAAATTCTTTCGGCATCTCCTTACTTTTTAACACGCTTCGAGCCATATTTAAGATTGTTCTATTCTTCCTCTCGGCCATGCCATTTTGTTGTGGCGTTCTAGGAACCGTTAAAGGACGATGAATACCATGTGATTCACAGAATTTATTAAATTCCTGTGAAGTGAATTCGCCTCCTCTATCCGACCTTAACGATTTTATTTCATAGCCACTTTCTTTTTCAACAAGTGCTTTAAAATTCTTAAATGCCCCAAAAACTTCAGATTTTTTCTTAAAAAATAGACCCAAGTCTTTCGACTAAAATCATCGATGAAAAGCAAAAAGTAATTATTTTTACCAAAAGAAGAAGGCTTGATTGGTCCGCAAACATCAGCATGAACTAGTTGAAGTGGCTTGGTTGCTCTTGAACTTGCTTCTTTCGAAAAACATTTCCTTGCATGCTTACCAAGAAGGCATGCCTCACATAATTGATTGGGAAGATTTATCAAGGGTATCCCTTTCACCATCTTCTTCTTACCCAAAGCTTTGAGTGCTACAAAGTTCAAGTGTCCAAATCTCATATGCCAATGCCACGTTGAATCTTTTGCACATGCCTTCAAGCACTTGGGTGCATCCGTCTTGAGATCCAACAAAAACATTCTATTCCTTGACATATATACTTTGGCAAGCAAGTTAGCATTTTGGTCTCTTAGGAAAAGACTACGATTTTTCATATGAATTTCATAGCCTTTTTCTAAGAGTTGCCCCAAACTCAAAATATTACTCTTCAACTTTGGCACATAATAAACATCGGAAATAAGCTTATGCTCACCATTCTTCAAATAAACCAAAATGTTACCTTTTCCTTTGATTTTGATCTTGGAAGAATCTCCAAAAGTAACATCTCCACCTATATTTTCATCAAGCATCACAAACATGCTTTTGTCTCCATACATATGATTACTTGACCCATTGTTAAGGTAACATGAACTTTTGGTTCTTTCTTCATCATCTTTGAGTGTTAACAACAAAGTGAGATCCTCATTGTTTTCAACAAGGTTTGCCTTCTCTTCTAATCTTTTGTTTTCACATTCCCAGGAATAGTGACCATTCTTATGACAAGAGTAACATTCTACATGTGATTTGTCGTACCTTTTTTCATTCCGTTTTGCGTAATTTCCTCTTCCCCCTCTTGCTTGACCACGACCTCTTGAAGAGCTTTGGCTTTTTCTTTCATTGGATGGATTACGTCCACCCCATTCTCATATTCCTTGGCCTCGCCCTCTTTGGGTTTTTTCACCACGACCTTGTGGTTCTCCCTTGTCTCGTAGAGAGAGCTTTGCTTGTAAGACATGTTCAACCTCTTCATGCTTGCTCTTATTCATCCTTTCTTCATGAGCACATAACGACCCACTTAATTCATCAATTGTCATGGAGTCTAAATCCTTCGACTCCTCGATAGCCACAACCACATGCTCAAATTTGTGGTCTAAAGAGCGGAGAATTTTCTTAATGACGCGAACATCTTGCACGTCCTCGCTATTTCTCTTCATTTCATTCACAATTGCCAAAACTCTAGTGAAATAGTCGGTAACAGATTTCGACTCCTTCATGTGAAGAGCTTTAAACTTGCCTCTAAGAGTTTGAAGACGAACCTTTTTCACCTTGTCCACTCCCTTGTGAGAGTTTTCTAGTATCTCCCATGCTTCCTTGGAGGTCGATGCATTTTCCACCTTCACGAACATGGATTCATCCAAAGCTTGATGGATGAGATAAACGGCAAGTTGATCCTTCATTATACTCTTCTCTAAAGCATTCTTTTGGTTTTGCGTTAAGGTGGCTTCATCTTGGGTCTCCTCATAGCCTTTGCAAACACTCTCCCACACACCTTGAGATCCAAGTAGGGCTTTCATACGAATTACCCAATTGTCATAATTTTCTTTTGTGAGTTGTGGGGACGATGGAAGCGAATTCATACAATTCATGGTAATCTTCTCAAAATTAACAAGGCTCTAATACCACTTTGATAGAAAAATTGGTCACTCACAAGCACACTTTGAGAGAAGATGGAAGAGGACTTCCATTACTTGAACTCACTTGCATTCCCAAATGGTTTAGTACAAGGGTTTATATAGTACCCAAGTTACAATTCTAGAAACACCACATTAATAACACTATTGTCTAGATACACCATACATGAACCAAAATGAAAAGACTCAAGAACGTACATAATTCATGCACCTAAACATATGCATCTACATGCACCATCATAAATGTAGATAATATGCATGTACAAAGTCAAGTTTATATTTCTAATATTTCTAGCATATGCTGCGACAGTTCCTAATGTGAAAGGGTGGTGTTCAATTTCTCTAATTTGTTTTCTTTTACCCGTAAACTGTCCTCTGTTTACTCGAGTTTTTTTAATTTCATGCAAATTTTGATATCTTGAAATTCTCAATTAAACTTCCTATTTTAACTTCTTATAAAAGGTCTACATTTAAAGCATGCAGAACCGAGTCTGACTTGGAGTCACTTACCCAGATTATATAAGAATAGTTAGACAAGATCCTGATCTCCGAAACAAATCTAAAAAAAAAATAAAAATTGAACTATACATGATAAGTTGTCGATTACGTCGCTACCGCTTTTGTTTAAAATTTTCAAAGCCTTGAAAAGCCTTGTTATCGCGTTAAGATTTGGCACGGCATACCTCACATCTTGGCTGCAGAATTTTGCCCAGTCAGGTTTTGTGCTAGTCTTGCTACAGTTGATATTGATCTCATTCAAACTACATTTTCTCAACTTCGGTGGCTTTTAGAATGGATGTTTTGGGTAAGAAATTGGGTTTGGATTGCTTTTAGTTGCTATAAAGAGCTGTTGAAGTAAGAATACATGAAAAGAACATATGTTCAGGGGGAGAGTCGGAGAGAGACATGCAATCGTAAAAACTTTGTGCCTGTAATTTGCAACTCTCATGTGAGCTCACAGCCTTGCAAGAGTGAAATAGCTATGAGTATGGCCCGTGTGTTGTCAAACGAGGTCCTTAAGACAAATGCAAGATTAAGTACAAGCTTTGATGTTTCAATAAAAGGAAAATCCGAAGGTGATGTGACTTTAGGGCAACATTTTTAGCAACAAGGTACAAGCTTTAATGGGAGAAATCATTTTCTAGAATTGATTATAGCAATAAGGTATATGGACAAATAAAATTGTTCACCAATTGTTGCTGGCAGAGAACTGGAGTTTTTCTCAAGTTATTGCTGGCAGCGTTAAGCATAAGGCTTCTTTAACTTTGTTATTATCTATGTATTGTGCATGGTCCCTACTGTGTACAAAGCTTACGATGCTAGTAAAATGTAGATTAATAGCATATTATTAAAGCAAGCAACATCCTTATGGGGCTTTCCATCGGCCCAATTTTCTTCTGATTAATAGTTCTGGCATGATTAACAGTGCAGCAAAATTTTTCCCTTATTAAGGGTAAATTAGAATGGAGCTGAAAGTATAAGTGGCTCTTCTAGTGAGTATCTCCTTGTTGTTTTTTTTTTCCCCTCTTTTTTTGATGCAAAGGAAATAAACTTAGTTTAAGAGTATATTCTAGATGCATATGTGCTAGACCAGCAGTATCATGTTGTAACAAAATGTATAGCTCAGCAGGGGGTGTTTCAGATAAACAAAAGCGACAAGACAAACATGGTATTTCCTGCCTTCTCTGAGTACGTGAAGAACAGCTGTATTAGTAGCATTCATCAGGAAGCGGCAGTCCATGATGGGTGCCGCGGGTGGTGTTCCTCGGTCGGCAGATTTTTGGTTGCAGTGAATCAGTTTCTAAAACCGCATCTTTGAGTCCTTTATCTTTGATAATTTGGAGGCCCTTCATGGTACCATATAACTCAGCTTCAAGTGGCGTTGGAGGTTGGCAGGGAACCTAAAAAGCCTCCTAGCCAATTTCCTTTGTCGTTACGTATGACTCCACCAAAGCATCCTTTGTCATCCTCATGTTTGCTCCCATCATTATTTATTTTAATTATACCTACAAGAGGGGGATACCAGCATATTAGTCTGGATTTTTTTTCGTGCCCTGACTTGGCACATGCAGTCATAATGCTTGTTGCAAAGTTCAGGGTAAATTCCCAGGAATTTTACTCATTGGTTATAACTCATTTGATGCATTCCTTGTTCCTGTCTTTCAAATCTGCCATAGCATGCAATGACGATTTATTTCCAAGGAATTTCTCAGAAATCAGGTTTGTTTTTATTCAAAAGGTTTTGTGGTAACCAGTCCAGCACATTTTGATTGGCAACATTCAATTGTTGTTGGCTCATAACTTTCTTCCATATTCTGCTGGCTTTAGGTTAGTCTCTAATTAGGTG
This sequence comes from Escallonia herrerae, assembly GCA_033070095.1. Classification (NCBI taxonomy): domain Eukaryota; kingdom Viridiplantae; phylum Streptophyta; class Magnoliopsida; order Escalloniales; family Escalloniaceae; genus Escallonia; species Escallonia herrerae. The sequence goes on along the minus strand of JAVXUP010002528.1, from coordinate 67,697 downwards.
AATGGAGGTTCCAGTGGTCAGATTACACCTTTGGCAAATATTGTTGTTCGAAGTGTTTCTTATAAATCTAAGCTTATTGGTGAGAAGCCTGTCCCACAAAACGAGCCATAAAAACATGATAAATTTTCGGGGCAACTTTTGTTTCCATAACCAATTCCAATTGGAATTATGAACATCAACAATATCATCATTTTTACTCAAAAACTTATAAGCACTAGCAATGGTAAATTTACCTTGGGGGTTGAGGTGCCAAGGTTGATCTTCTTTACGGAGATATTAAGGAATGTGAATTTTAAAGATCTCATTTTCTCTCAAAGTCAACAGAGTTTCTCAGCCAGTTTAAGTCCTATTCCCCATTAATTATGAACTGTTTGACATTGCAATCATCTCTGTTACTATGGATAGGAATGTTTACTAAAGGTTACTTTCCACTCTACTAATCCTTCCAAAAGCTAACTCTATCACCATTATTGATGTTCCATTTTATCACCATTAGTGATTGGGACTCCATTTTTAATGGAGTCCCAATCATTAATCCTTCTGTTCTTGAAGTATTTGTTGAGCAGGACTTCAACCTCTAGAAGGTTATTTTTGTTTAACAGCTTTCATCCAAGCTTAAGGACGTTAGCAATATTGTTTTTATCTAGTTCTCCTTATACTAAGACCACCTTTTGTTTTGGGGAGACAGACATTGTTCCAATTGATAAAGTGGATTTCCCTTTTAGTATCAGATTATGTTTAGATGAAGGATTTCAAAGTACCTTGGATTTCAAAATCCATTCATTTTAAAATTAATACTACAAATTTAGTGTTTGGGTGGGTAGAAGAGGGTATTTTATGCATGAATTAATATCTAAAAAATTGGACCCAAATAATTTGATGGTGTATGGATACAAACTAATGAGATAGAGTTTCCTTTTTTCTAGAAGAAAATAGTTAAAATTATGGAGACAAAAAAGTGTCATTTTATCCCTATATTTGTGGAGATGATTTGCCAAATAACTAGTCTTGATTAGTTATTTGTAGAGTAGATTTTAACACGCTAAATCCCCTTTTCAAATCCCTCTTCGAATTTAGTAAATCCATCTCATCATAAACCAAACAAGAGATTTTGTGTCATGTATTTCCAAATCCTTTGAAAAAGTGAAATTCCAAGATCAATTACGTCATCCAAACACACTCTCAGTATCACCCCAAAGGAAAGATCTATTCATTTTGTCAAGGTTATCATAGATAGCAAGGAAGAGGGTCTGAACCTGCATAGTATAGTTAGGTATGGCCCATTAATAGCTTCAATCAAAGTGACTCTCCCAGCTAAGGACAAAAGGTTGGCTTTCCTTAAGCTTGTTTTAGACTTTCTGAAGGATATAATTATAGTTATTTTTAGAAAGCCTAGTGTGAATAAGGTGGATTCCTAAATAAGTTCCTAGATTGGAGATGCCATAATTACTGCTAAGAAGGTGGAACTCATGCATTTGGGAGGGCAAGTATTTCTTTTCAGAGATTTGGTATTACAAAAAAATTCCCTATCGCTTACTTTTAGGTACCAACATTCTCGATCACATATATTCTTATTTAGTGCATTCCAAATATTAGAGGCAAGAGCGTAATTGTAATAATCATCATACAGTTCATTGGAGAGGGAATCATGCCCTTGCATATTTTGTCTGAGGTAACCAAATCGAAAATTCTTCTTCAAATTCTTTGGGATCAATGTCTTTCCTTGGTCTGGGTTCAGTCTTAGTAAAGACAAAGTCCACTTTGACAATGTCCAGAATTAAAAGAGTTTCCTTTTCAGATATTTAAAGTTTAAGCCATTAAATGACTCAAATTTGATAAGGCCGAGAATGGCTCTAGTAACGGTTAACATAGCAGCATCCGTAACTACTTTCAAGATTGTTGGAAAAAATAGCAAACTACTGAGTTAAAAATGAAAATTAGCAGAGCAAACTTATCGAACAAATTATGCAGGTTGAGGTGTTGAAGCTAGATGCGGGTATCTAATCCCGCCACTGAGATGCCTAGCGAATTCCCAGGCCTTGACGAATGGTCAGCGACCCTTTTCGTTAGAATAACAAAAGGCCCGGGGCATAGCAGGATGAGCCAATGTGAATGAGTGTAAGCTTCGTTGCCTGAATACAATTGGTGCTGACCACACCATGTGCTACTATGGTAACAAGAGAGGCCAGGTGCTGCCCCTAAGAGTAGTTTAGCCCTCTCGGAGATAATATTTTTGTGCTCAAGGTTACGGACGGCTACTTTCCAGGACTAAATAGTCTTTTCTTAGCTATCGAACACTTGAATAGCGAAGGCTACAAGAACAACTACTCTGCTTCCTTTTATCATCGAAAATGGAAGAGCCAATGTGAATGAGTGTAAGCTTTGTTGCCTGAATACAATTGGTGCTGACCACACCATGTGCTACCGTGGTAACAAGAGAGGCCAGGCGCTGCCCCTAAGAGTAGTTTAGCCTTCTCGGAGATAATATTTTTGTGCTCAAGGTTACGGACGGCTACTTTCTAGGACTGAATAGTCTTTTCTTAGCTATCGAGCACTTGAATAGTGAAGGCTACAAGAACAACTACTCTGCTTCCTTTTATCATCGAAAATGGAAGAGGAACATAAATATATAGAGAGGGAAAGAGTTCTGATTATTTTCTGTATCTCTAAAATCAGAGAAGATGTCTTCTTTTTATAGTGAGAAAATAAGCAAAAGTCAACTGCATAAATAGAGTGTGACAACAAATTAATTTTTTACACACGGCTTGAACTTTGGAATTTTACTAACCATTAAAATTATGTGTAAAATGTGTTGTCTTTTGGTCAACAAAATAATCAGAAATTTAGCAAAAGAGTGAACAAGGGCTTTTGGTTAGGGATTTGCACCCCTTATGCCCAACTAAGAAGTGACGCATCCAGTTAACTATTTTCTGGTGGATTTCTCAAAATTGGACTCAAAATGGCTTAGGCATAAGCCTACCTCACGTGCACGTGATAGTCCACCTTTACTAGTTTGTTACTAAGCCCAACATGCCTAGCGACTTATAAGCCCATATGATTTCTCTGATCCCTCTAATGTGGCATTGTGAGTTTTTCACAACTTATACAAGTTCAAGCAAACAACTTTGAGGGTAAATTCAGGGATGAAAATATTTAATTTTTGGCTTTGGAATACTTGTAAATTTTTTACCGAATACAACAGTCTTCTGTTTTCTGCTTTAACTTGGCGTGGATACAATTCATTGATAAATAACAAAACAATGTATTTTGTGGACCTATTTTGTGGATAAAATTAAAAGCTCAATTAGAGAAATTTAGTCGATATATGTCTTTGTAAATTTATGGATAATGCAATATCGGGATTTAAGAATTATGATTGGAATAATGTTTGACATTCATTGCACAAACGCACTAGAATTTTTTTTTCATTTGAGGGTATAAGATCAATGGTACAAGGTATCTACGTTGGTCACTTGGCAGGCAAAAAATTGAGATTGACACCTTAAGTATATGATTATGTGAATAAGTACTACTGAAAGGCACAACAAATAACAAGTTGGCCAAATGATGCTCATGTTCGTCGATGCCATTATTCAGACTTGAATTTGTCACGCTAAACATGTTCAAGTTGGTGGGACATTTTCTAATTATGCAAGGGTGGTGGAAGAATTAGCTAGGATCATACATGGTTTGAATCAAACCCAAATGCCTGCCAAGGCACGCAACTCTTAAAGAGTAGTGATCTGTTCCTTCCTAATTCTCTGTCTACTATATGTGATAAGCACCTCCCTGGTTCATGAGAATCTCACAAAGTTTACATAAAACTAAAAATTCGATAAAATTGGAAGGGGGATACTCCCTCCTCCCTTTGAGTTTTCATAAATTATTAGTCTAAATTTAGTACTTAAAAATGGACTTTACTCATTATGTTTATCCTAAATTGAATCAGCAATCAATAATTATTTAATACTCTTATTCAGTGCCAACATGTCCAAAAACTTATATGGGATTAAGCAAAAACATCAAAAGGGGAAGAACCAATCGAATGGATAAAGTATCAACAACATAACTAAATCACTTCATAAAATATTATGTGACCTCATTTTTTAGTTAGGAAGTAATAAATGTACTCGATCTTAAGTATTTTCATTTTGTTGCTTATGTTCTAAAGTAATTGCTAAAAGTTAAGAATAGGACCTTGAGGAGCTCTGTAAGAACTTTGCCTTTAGATACATTTTTTACATTTCTATGATTTTTACATATCAAGATTTAATTACAAGAAAAGAATAGAAATTTACTACCAAATTATGATGGTTAATATTCTTTATGGGACAAGCGAAACTACTAAATATTGTAGGCAATTTACTTGTTAAAGAGTAAAAAAAAAAAGACACTATCCATGTCTTTTTAAACCCTCCACAAGCCAGCCCCTTAATCTTCCTTATCGTTTTCTTCAGCCCCTCTATAGGGGTGTGAATTTTAACGGGTAGACTCCGAATACTATTTAGTAGCCCTGCTTTTCCTATTCTTTGTCACGACAGTGATCAAGTTTTAGTGACGATTTAAAAGGATATTTTAGTAAAATGTGATAATTAAGTAACAATTCGATCAATCTTTACCCAAAAATAAATAGATTTGACCTTATAAGCCTAATCAGCTACCCATGGTGCAACAACCATGCCTCATTTCCATCCATTCAACCAACTTCGGGAACTCACCACCACCACCATTCCAAACACCACCCCATAAGCAGCTCATCCATCAGGAGACCAAACACAATTGAAACTCACCCCCCTCCACCCTCACCCATATAACGCCATCAACAAACTAACAAACACCACAGCCACATGGCCATCAACCTGCCTGTCTTGCACGGGTAACCTTGGGTCGTTGTTGGTTGGGTTTAGGCACCTTTTGTTGTAATTGTTGCAAGAAACTAGAAGAACAACTTTAAAATATAATAAAAAATTAGCTGGCTGACGGGTGGACTACGTCGCTATCTTCAAATGATTCGCGCCCCTTCAGATTACTTCCAGTGCAGCAAGGTTATCGACAAGTTGCCCCCGGAATACAACAGCCCAGCTTTTACTATTACTTTACTCGTAATTCTGCACAAATGAATAAAGTAGAAGCTTCATTCGATACCGTACCAAAATTGCCCACAAGTCTATGTGTATCAAAATATAGAGAGCAAGATAGAAAGAGTTGTGTATTGAAAAGTGAGGATGATATCTCCTTTTATATATGTAAAGAAAAAGAGCTGTTGGAAATCTGTTACAAAGAAATAAATCTAAAATTCATTCTAGAATAAAATGTTGTAATAAAAAATATGATTGTTGTGTAATAAAAGAAAATGTGACTGTTGGGGAGTAATAAAGAATATGACTATTGGCCAATAACTTTATTTTATAGTATAAATAGCCATGCCATATTCCTACATGAGTTATGGGGAGAAGCCAGAATAAAGCCACAATGCATTCGTAAATTTCATAAACTTGTATCTCCTCACTTGTCCTTTCCCCTTTGCGCGTGCGTACTAAAAGGCCAAGGAGTGTCATCTTTTATACTCCTTAAAGTTTTTTGTAATGGCCAATGTGCGACAAGTAGTTTCTAAAAGTTTAAGTAGGTAAGAAAACCATTACTTACCATTTTCAAGCAATATGGGACTAAGGTACTTATGGTTTTACTCAAAACTCTAATGTTTATCTCAAAACCGTTCTTGAAAAGAATGATAATTTTTGTTAAAAATAGTCCAACAATTCCCCACTCATTTTAACAAAAAAATCACAACTTAGACTGTGGGCAAAAAATGAGAGTCTCATGCATTATGAAAGTGGCTCTGCCTTGAAACCTTCACTTAGTGTTTCAGTTTTCCCGTATTAAAGCCAAAGTGGACTCAGCCTTAAAATGATGGCTACTTGAGGATACGTAAAAGATATCACACACATGAGACTCAAGATATCCTATACCAAGCTTCATAAGCCAACACATTATGGCCATGTGCTTTACTCCAGTTTTCATTCATGAGTACTTTAGAGAATTAGCCCGATTCTCATAGGAAACAGTCTCACTTCCACACTCATATAGGTGAGTCTATCAAGGATGCTCTCGTAACTATTACATCCCACTCGTATGGGCTATATAACTCATTAAGAGATCACAATGAATCTCAATCTCTAATATCATTATGAGAAACATGTACTTACACCATAAGGAGGGACACTGTCATAAGACAAAAGTAGTACATGTATAATACCATTCACTCTATAATTTGTTGGTTTCCTTACCTAGTTCTTAGGATCTCTAGTCCCTAGGAGGTTGTATCCTTATAGGTGACTCATACATTTTTGGGCTTAAGTCCCATCCCCCTCAATGTATACCAGATGTTTTCTCTAGCTAGAGCTTTTGTAAGTGGATCAACGGGATTATTGCCTAATCTCAGGTAATCAATATTGATCGTAACTTTGCTAAGGTATAATCTCATAGTACTATGTTTCCTTTTAACAGATCTGGATTTTTCATTATTTACTTACTTTGCACTCTGCCAATTGCTACAGGGCTATCACAATGAATCAAGACAGGTGGCACTAGCTTTTCCCACATAGGCATCTCGAATAATAGATCACAAAGCCAACCTGCTTCTTCAATTGCCAAAGCCAAGGCAATTAGTTTGGCTTCCATGGTGGATTTGGTAATAATTTGTTGCTTCTTGGATCTCCTACATATAGCTTCACCACCTAGTGTAAACACATAGCCTGTTGTTGACATGGAATCTCGAGATTGAGATTTCTAATTTGTATCGCTAAAACCTTCAAGAATACATCAAGCTATGATTAATTGCTCTTTTAAGATAACCCATAACACGATACATGTATCCAATGTTCAAGACTATGTTTACTTGTAAATTTATTAAGAACACTAATAGCATATGCAATATCAGGCATTGTGCAATCAATAGCTTATCTAAGACTACCAATTATATTTGCATATTCTTTTTGATTCACAACATCAACATCAAGCTTAGTAGGATGTAAACGATTTTGAGGATCAAAAGGAGAGCATGCAGTTTTGCAATCAAAATATTTGTATTTCCTCAAAATTTTCTTAACATAATGAGCTTGATAAAGAAATATGTCATCACGAGTTCTAGTAATTTTCACGCCTAGAATAACATCAAATTCACCCAAATCTTTCATTTCAAAATTCTTTTTCAACAAAGATTTGGTGAATTCAATAATTTTCATGCTAGTGCCGAAAATTAAAAGATCACCCACATACAAGCAAATAATACACATGCTCACTATTTTTAGATTTAAAGTAAATGCATTTATCACTATCATTTGCTCTAAAACCACTAGCTAGAACACATTGATCAAATTTGTCATGCCATTACTTGGGAGCCTGTTGCAACCCATATAGGGATTTAGTTAACTTGCACACCTTACTCTTATGCCCTCATTGTACGTAACCTTCTAATTGGTCCATATAAATCTCTTCGTCCAATTCTCCATTTAGGAAGACTATTTTAACATCCATTTGGTGAATCTTTAAGTTATAGATTGTTGTGATAGCAATTAAAAGCCTAATGGATGTTCTTCTAGTGACCGGCGAGAAGGTATAAAAAAAGTCAATATCTTCTCAACCTTGCTTTAAACTTGCCAACTGTACCATCATGTATAAGCTTTTTCCTTAGAATCCATTTTACAACCTATGGATTTACAACTTGGAGGTAAGTCAACTAACTTCCATGTTCTATTAGCCATTAGAGACTTTATTTCATCATTTATGACTTCTCCCCAAAGGTCAGAGTCTAGTGAGGATACATTATATACAAGGTAGTCAGGGCCAAAGTCTTTATCTATCCTTGCACACTTGTTTCTTCTATGTTCTTCATCTCTTAGGCTAAGATGTTGTGAAAAACTTGCCTTTTGTCAAGGTTGGGATGATTCTATGGCTTCGGTTTCCTCACCCCCACTATCTTTGGATTTGTAAGGAAACTTATCATCATGAAAAATGACATCCATAGATTCAACCACACCTATAGACTTTACTATTAAGAGCATATCCAACAACGTGATGCTCTAATTTCCAACTGGGAATTTTTGGGTCAGAAATCCTCACAAAGGCTAAGCATCCCCAAACTCTAAGGTGTTCTAAATTTATTTTTCTATTTATCCACAACTCATGAGGGATATTAGAGGATTTTTTTTCTAGATGTTCTATTAAAGGCATAGTTTGTAGCCAAGAGAGCTTCACCCCAAAGATTCTTAGGTGCACCAGAGCTAGCAAGTATGGCATTAGTCAAATTGATCAAGGTTCTATTTTTCCTTTCAGCCACGCCATTAGAGGAAGGCGAATAAGGAGGGATAGTTTCATGAACTATCCCTAAAGATTGGATATATGCGATAAGGCCTAAGGAGTCATATTCCATGCCGCTATCACTTCTCAATCTTTTTATCTTCCTATTAACACGATTTTCTACTTCCTTGATAAACACAATAATCATTTTAAAGGCATCTCTTTTATTTTTCATGAGATAAACATAACAATATCTTAAAAAATCATCAATAAGATGATAAAATATTTTTTTTCACCACGTGTCAAAATGCCTTCAAATTGACATATATCTGAATGAACTAGCTCTAGTAATTCAAAATTTCTTTTGACTTTGTGGTGAGGCTATTTAGTGATTTTGGTCATGCTACAAAATTCACATTTCTCAAGTTCATTATGCAACTTAGGCAAAAGTCCTGTGTGACTCATATCTTTATGATATTTTCCATTTATGTGACAAAGATGAGCATGCCAAGTATTCACACAAGACACAATATAAACGGAAGTAGAACGTTTTATTTATTTCAATAATGAGTTTAAATATACCATCACATGCATAGCCTTTACCAACAAACATACCATTCTTTGACAAAACAAATTGATCGGACTCAAAAGTTTGCTTGAATCCTGCCTTGTTGAGGACATAACTGGACACCACGTTCTTCCTAATATTCGGAGTATGTAGCGCATCCTTAAAGGTCAATATTCTGCCCAAGGTAAACTTGATAATAACATCTCCCATGCCTATGACTTTTGTCGGGTGGGAATCACCAAGCAAAACTTTTTTGTCTTTTTCCACCAGGACATAGTTTTGAAATAGATTTTTATCATTACAAATATGTCTTGATGCCCCGGAGTTGGTCCACCATCCTTCTTCACTTCCAACCAAATTTATTTCTGAAATCATAGCAACAAGCAGTTCCTCGGTAACATTAGCTTGTGGAGTTGAACCGAGTTTTCGTTGACGACAATTTTTAGCATGGTGCCCTTGTTTTCCACAAATAAAACATGCACCATTTGCAAAACCTTCATTTGCAAAATTGTTGTTGCTATTGTTATTTATTTTTTTTATTTTTCTTGTTGCTATTTGGATAGTTGGAAGACTGGACTTGGTTCCACTTCTTAGAGGTAAAGGAAGAATGTTGATTTCTAAAACCTTTGTTTTTTACATGCTTGCCTTTAGCATTCAAAAAATTATTTGACCCTTAGGAGTGTTATCACTCAATGTTAGGAAGTTTACCTTAGTACCATTATCGTTGGCATTACTGTTACCTTGGTGGTTGTTGGTATAGTTGGCTATGTTGTTGGAAAGAGCTTCATTCTTCTTGTCTTGCTTTTTCGCTTCCTCATCAATCTGAAGCAGAGCCATAAGGTTGACAATCGACAGCTCTGATTGCTTGTGACAGAGTCCTTTTTGAAACTCTTTCCACGAATTTGGCAACTTGTCTAGGATGACAACCACTTGCATTTGTTCATCTACTTGGATTCCTTTGAATATGATTTCATGCACAATCATCTAAAGGTCGTGCATCTAAGCTACAACAAATACATTCTCCGACATCTTGTAGTTGAAAAAGTGGCTACATGCATACTTCTTTTTTCCTGCTTCCTCAGTGTCGTATTTTTGCTCCAATACTTTTCACATTCTCTTCGCAGAATTGTAAGTATGTGAATAATAATCATAAAGTTCATCAGAAAGATAATTGAGCAAATAATTACGATAATCTTCTTCGTCATTTTCCCACTTCGTTACATATTTTTCATGCTCCACCAATTCCTCCTTACTCATTTTTTGTGTCAATTTTTTTTGGATTTTTAGCAATTAAAATCCACATTATTTTCATCAACTTGAGATAGAACAATACCTTGCTAGCCCACCTTTTGAAGTTTTGTCCACCAAATCAAAAATGGCTTATTCAAGTCATTCGAGTTGGTAGTAGGAATAGCAAAAGACATGGTGGAATCCGCCATCAAAATTAGCTTAAATTGTTGCAAGAAACCAACAATAACCACTCCAAAATATAATAAAAAAATTAGCTGGCTGAGGCGCTGACTAGGTTGCTCTCTTAAGATGATTTGTACCCCTTAGAATTTTATAGGCCCAGCAATGTTATCAACGCGTCGCTTCTGGGATACAACAGCCAATTTTTCACTGTTGCTTCACTCGTAATTCTGCACAAACAAATGAAGCAGAAGCTTCACTTGATACCATACCAAAATTTCTCACAAGTTGAAATGTATCAAAAAATAGAGAGCAAGATAGAAAGCCTTAGATGTGTATTAAAAAGTGAACGAGATCTCCTTTGATAGGTGAATAAAAAGAGCTGTTGGAAATCTGTTACAAAGAAATAAATCTGAAATTCAATCCAGAATAAAATGCTACGAAAAAAATATAGGAGTGTTGTGTAATAAAAGAAAATGTGGCTGCTGGGGAGTAATGAAGAATATGACTGTTACTCAACAACTATATTTTTATAGGATAAATAGCCATGTTATAGTCTCATATGAGTTCTGGGGAAAGGCCAATGGCGGAGCCAGAAACTTAGTTCAAGGTGGGTAATTAATAGCCAATTTCTTTTTTTTTAAATACCTTTGTCAATGATTTAAACCTCACAAACTAATGAATATGGGCCAAAGGGGCAAGAAACAAGAACTCTAATTCGGCAATTCGAACTTCACAGCTCGTCAGGTGGGCAGTATATTCAACTTGTTAATGAAAACTCTAAATTCTAAAACCCCATTTGTCAAATTCAGTGTTAAATTCTCCCAAATGCCAAATTTCCACTTCCTAATTACAACCACAAGCATCAATTGTCAATCTCTCAATCCAAAATAAAAATCCCAACAAACTTCAATCTAAACCTATACACTCACCATCCACGAGTAGCAATTGCAATCAAAAAATAAAAATCCAAAATCTCAATCTAAAATTAAGAATCCCATTAGTGGCCCCAGTTCCCAATTAGGACTTGTAATTTCAAAACTCAATTATCAAATTCTAATTTGAAACAAAAAGGAAAGAGTTCAAGGAATTAGAAATTGTAAGAATAAACACCAAAAGTCTAGATCTTACCTTGCTTTCAAAGTAAAAGATTAGGGTTACGACTTTGCATGGAGGCAGTGGAGCAATTCCAGTAATCAGTGGAAGAAATGGTGGCTTTAAATTTGGAGAAAAAAGTGGGTTCTTCATGATTTTTAGGCTAAAGGGATAGTCGTGGAAAAAATTAGGCGAGACACTGATAATTTGGGAAAGAAAATATGAGGAGAACGTCATTGCAAATACACCATGTTGATTGACAAAGCTGGAGGAATAGATGAATCAATGCTTCAAGTAACACACCACGACTTCAACCATTCTTCTGTGATTGAATCTACTGTCTATGCGACTATGGTAGTCATCAGAGGTGGACATGCCAGTGGAGGTAGTGGGTTTTGGCGTTGAGGGTGAAAGGCTGGTGAGGGGATTGAAGAGACGGTGTGCTCTGTGCCTCTTTCTATTATGTGGTTTTCAAGCTTTAAAAATAGGGAGACTTTAAAAACAAAGAAAATAAGAATTTTTTTGTGTGGACTTTAAGCGTAGAAATTTTTTTATTTAGTAAGTTTAGCATTTTTAATGGCTAAACGTACATTTTTTAAATTATTTTTAGATTTTTCATATAGCTTAACATATAAAGTGACTAAAAATACATCTCTTTTAAGCATTTTTAAAAATTTTAGGTGGGCATTTTTTCTATTAAGGATAAAATATACATATAATATAGAAAATTTACCGAGAAGTAGATGGGCACCGGCCCACCTATGCCCCTCATGCAATACCCCAAAATTTTTTATTTCTTATGCTAAAATTTTTCCTTAAAGTTTGTTTACTTTTCGTAAATATTGAGAAAATTGTGGAAAACATTTCTGTGGGATTCGGTCAAATGAAACTTGGATTCATTCGAATCAATTAGGAGAGCAGAGACATTTTGGCGCGACTGAAGTTTTCGGTCGAATGAAACCGCTTTACTTCGAATGAATTTTGTGTTTATTAGAGGAAGAATGAGGACTAAAGTTTTCGGTCGAATGAAAATAGTTTTCAGTCGAATGAATAGTTTTTGGTCGAATGGAAAATCCAGATTTTTTGAAAGGACATTTTGCTGCTGAAGTTTTCGGTCAAATGAAACTTCTTTTGCTTCGAATGAATAATGTAATTTTTGCTTTCTTATAAATAGTCTTTTATTTTCTTTCCAGCCCTTTTGTTCTCTGTTTCATTCCCTTTTCAGCAGAGAGGAAGAGATTAGAAGGCTTGGGAAGCTCCTTTGGTATTAAGGTGGTGCCTTGAGGCTTTTCTTGTCCAAAAACTTAATTGAGGTAAGGGATTTTATCGCTTTTTGCTATAAGAAGGTACTTTTGAAATCCAAAAGCTTATGCTTTGTCCGATTATGTTTATCTTTATTGGTTCACTTTTGGTTTGTTTAACTTTTGCTTTCGTTCATAACATTGTGCACCCTCCTCCTTTTTTGCCCTGATGAGTACATCTTTGCATTTGTATATTTGTGGTCGTCAATTTAAGATTGACAATGACTACGTGGACAACTCTTTAATTTGAGAGGGTCCTTTGGACATATGTTTGAGATGTTAGCGAGCAATAAACTCCTAGCATGCTACCGATAGGACACGTTTGATGTTTGTATGTTTGGTTAAACATTTGGGTCTTATGACCAATATAGTCTTTGTATGTTTGTAGCATTCCCCACATATATTAGCCATGTGTTATAGGATTACATGCTTAACTTTGTTGCTTCCATATTTGATAATAAGATATAGGTTAGTCTTTTCCATTTAATATCGTCATTCGTCTCTGTTTATTTTGCTCAATAACTTATCATTTTGCTACCTTACTGGGCTATTCGAGCTCACTCTTCTCTTTTTACCTTGCCTTTGCCACAGGTGAAGGAAGTGATAACAAATGATATGGTATCGAGGGAGTTTTGAGATAGATGTTGCATAGTATTTGTAAACCTTGTAATTGTAACTTAAATATCTTACACGAATATGGGTCTTTTGATTGTAATGTATTGGAATATTTTGGGTTTAGCCGCTACGCATAGAAAATCATTTTTATAAGGGAATATTTTGGGATTGAATTGTGATAGACTTTTGTTATGCAAAGAAGCTTTACGTTAGAAGTTTTAGTTGCTCTGTTTATACCGTTACTTTTAGAACTATAGCGGTATATCATGAGGTCTGTTTTGTAGTCACGACCTCCTGTTTTTGGGGGCGTGACACCTTATTCTCTCTGCCCTTGGGAGAGGCCACTGCCACAGTGCATTCGTAAATTCAAAAAAATTGTATCTCCCCCACTTGTCCTTCCCCCCTTGCGCGTGCATACTAAAAGGCCAATGAATGTCATCTTATATACTTCTTAAAGTTTTTTTTACAATGGCCAATGTGAGACAAGTAGTTTTCAAAAGTTTAAGTATGTAAGAAAACCATTACTTACCATTTTCGAGCAATGTGGGACTAAAGCACTTATGATTTTATTCAAAAGTCTAATGTTTATCTCAAAACTATTCTTGAAAAGAATGAGAATTTTTTGTTAAAATACTTCAACATCTTTGGGATTGGCAGCTCTGTGGATGGGATGACATTTGGATTTGGGCTTGTTTTGTGTGTCTCTGAGCCTTGTTGGGCTTCTTTTTGTGAGGCCAAAGGTGCTGGCCTATTCTATTATATGATTATTTTTGCGTGTATTGGACTATTTCCATGATGCAGGGATCCTTCAGGTTGGTTTACTTTATCTTCCTTTCTGAATTTATTTGGTTGCCTGATGACGGCATGATGCTACGTGGTCTTTGGGCCGTAAGTTAGAGTTGTACTCGCAATGTATTCTTTTGGTTTCCCTTTTATAATAACATACATATGTAACACCCTAGATTATTTTTTTAATCAGGATACTTATGTAAGTACGAATTAAAATGTATTATGACTTTGAATTAAATAGTGGGCCTAAAAATTAATTTAAAATTTTCTTCCCGAAAAGTAGGTTATACTTTTGGGATTAGATACCCAATTTAAATTTGGGCTTTAATTTGGCGCATTTATAAAGTTAGAGGAATTTGGGACATAATGGGTATTTTACAATTCTTATTATTATAGGAACACAGTTATATTCCTTTAAGGCTAATGACTTATGTATTATAATCCCTATGAGCACCACAAACTTGAGAAGAGCCTTCAAAGAATCTCTAGGAAGAACACTCTTGAGATTTTGATCATTACATTGAGGTAAGACCTTATTTTGATATTGGGATTGAGGTTTGTGATAAGAAACACATAAGCTATAGTGATTGATGGAATCCAATTGATTTTTTGGGTAATATTATATTAGGGTTTTTGACATAATTTGTTTGAAAAGATCAAGACTTGGAGTTGATTTACTCAATTAAGGTAAGGGTTTTCTCATACATTTACCCCATCTGAATTCTGATTATCAATCCGTTCAACAATTAATTTGTTGTTTAAAGAGATATATTGATTCTTTAGAACCCTAATTACATTCTTGATAGTTATGCTAAATAGTTCTCTGTACTTTTGATTATTGACTTTGATTCGTAATCTTTTTGTTATAAATCTTTATAGCAACTTTAAGAGTTCGTAACTATTTTGTTCCTTGTCCAATATTAGTGTTCTTACACTTTTTGAAAACCCCAAATAGTTTACTAAAACTTTTAGTTTTAGGTTTTCTGAAATTCCAAGCAAGCAATTTTCAAAAAATAGACCTGAACATTGTTATGCTTATATTTCTACCAATTCGGATTAGCCAACTTCGACTTATTGTATCTTATTTTTTTCTCATTGGTTTTTAATGATCTTGGACATTCTGAAATTCTTGAAGAGTCTTCTTCAACTTTGTAGTTTAAGGTTTTATTAGAATCCATTTGGCTCTTGGTCAAAACTAAGCTTGAATGTTATTTATCAGTGCAGACTTTTCTGTTTTTGACACTGTAAATCAGCCCACTTCGATTTGTTCTCTATCCTTTATTTCTCATTGGTTTTTCATGATTCTAGACAATCGGGAAACCTTAAAGAGTCCTCTTAAACTTATTAGTTTTGTGTTTTATTAGAATCTATCTATTTTCTAATCAAAATTCAGTTTGAAAGTTATTTATCGGTGCAAAAGTTGCTCTTCGACACTGCAAATCAGCTTACTTTGACTTGTTCCATCTTATTTGTTTCTTCTCAGCTTTTGATGATCTTAGACATTACAAAAATAGTTACGAGTCCTCTTCCTTTGAGTTTTCTGAGAATTCATTGATTTCATTGTTGAAGTTAGGCCTTGAATAAAACTATTCTTCGTAGAATTGTGTGAATGAGAATGACTTTGTCGGCTTCAAACTCTTGGTATTTATTAAGTAGATTTGGGTATATATTTTTTTGTAATCTTGTGAGCCATGTCATAGTGTATGTGACTTATCTATTTCTGACTTACCCACATAGATTGGAATGTGGGCTAGCTCAGCGGGATGAGCTAGAGATCACGATCTTAATTTCTGAACCTTATCTCACGTGTCAATGATGGCACGCGTGACACATTTCTGAATGGCTCCATTTTTGTACTGATTGAACATTTGAATTTTGATATCTGATCTATTTGAAGAAGTTTTTGAACTTATCTAAAGTATTATTGAATTCACTGGAGTCTTTTTGAAATATAAGATATCCTTATCAGAAATTGTGAAAACGTTTCGAACATAATTTTGTACTGTTTTAACACATCAAAACCTTTTTCCCAATGCAAATTCAGTTATATATGGTAATTCCTTACTTTGACATTGTATTTCCTATTTGATCTTGTTGCTAATCTGATTTTTGAATTGAAAGTTAGTGCATTGATTTTGATAATCGTCATGCACCTTGGTATCATATTTTCTTAACTCCAAGTTGTCACGCCCCCAAAACGAGAGGCCGCGACTAACATCAAACTTCATTATATACCATTACAGTTCTAAAGATAACGGTATAGACAGAGCAACTGAACCCCTTAAGATAAAATATCTCCATGGACAAAAGTCTATGACAATTTGTTCTCCAAAATAACTCCATTACAAAACGATTACTAAACGCAGCGGTGAAACAATATACACAAAAGTAATTCTATCAAATTACCCATATCGGGGTAAAGCTCTCAAAATGAAATCCATTAAACAATTTCACTCGTAAGATCAATACTCTAATTTTAGGGTCCATACACGACCTTAAACCAACACCCAAACACGTCGATGACATAACCATTATGAAGGTGTAGCAGGGCATCTACGATACCACAAACACCATTATCTAAATCTCAATCTTATTCATCTCAAAAAGGTCCAAGAGTTAAATACAATCCATTCAGAACTTAACTAAAATCTTCATCATCAAAATCCATCAAAATCAAATAATATGACCAAGACTCTACCATTCAATAAAATTCTCAAGTCTCAAATCCAACTAACCCACTTCCGGTTAGCGTTCTCAAATGATATGCATTGCTCAAAATACTAACAAAACTAAATGCTCTAATTTCTCCCAAACATGTCACGCCCAAAATCACGTCCAATACATGTGGCAAAGGACAAAACAAACGAGTAGGGGGTGAGCTCGAATAGCCCAGTAAGTGGAAAATAAATTGGAAGCAAATACGATGATTCGTAATCCGAAACATAACCAAATATTTGACGAACAAATAATAGCAATTTGATTCAAATAAGGCAAATCTAATATGCGAAATGTTCATTAAATGGTCCAAAGGACCCAAATCGAATACAAGCCCGAAGGCACAAAAATGAGCAATCCATATCTTGATGTCAAATACCACAGCAAACGTCATTAAGCGTTTAACCCAAAACACAATTCAATTATATGTCGGGTACGCTACAACATACGATGACTATGGTGGTCATAAGACCCAAACGTCGAACCAAACACATCAAACGTGTGCTCCGGAGCGTATTAGGAGGCTTCAGCTCTCTAGTATAACAAACATGTGTCCATAGGACCCTCTCTATTTCGAGAGTTGTTCAAAATAGTCAGTGTCAATCTTAAATTGACGGTCACAAATGTTTGAATTCAATGATGTGCATCATCAGGCACAAACGAAAATGGGTAAACAATGTTCTCAAAAGAGGGCAAAAGTGGGACAAATCAAATGCAAACAAATATAGATGAACCAAAATTGACAAAGCATAAACCTTCAGATTTCGAAAGATACTTTTCCCACAACAAAAACGACGATAGAATCCCTTTCACAACAAGCTTGATCAAAATCCAATAATTTTTTAGATTTAAAGAAGGAAACCCAAGCCAACATCAAAAGGGTGGAATCTCTTACAAAACAAGATAAATCAATTCCAACAACTCTTTTTCAGATTTAAAGAAGCAACCCATACCATAGCAAAAACGTTACAAACCCTTACCACAACAAGAATGTTCAAACCCTTACATCAAACAACCTTTCGAACAAAAGAAAACCTCAAAGCACCACTCTAGCGCCAAAAGAACTTTCCAAGCCTTCTATTCTCTATATCTCCTCTACAATGGAACAAGGAACCAAGAACAAAAGGGCCAAAAGAAAACAAATAGGCTATTTATATGAAGGTGAAAAATTACACTATTCATTCAAAGCAAAACAAGTTTGAGTCGACTCAATCCTTCAACCGTTTCTTCTCTCAATTAAAACACTTTTCATTCAACGAAACACCTTTTAAGTCGACCGAAAACACTTTTAAGTTGACCGAAAATACCTTTAATTCGACCAAAAATACTTTTAAGTCGACCGAAAACACTTTTAATGAAAACACTTTTAATTTAACCGAAAATAATTTTGAGTCGACCGAAAATAGTATTGAGTATATTGGTTTTTGTTTATAATATATATATATATATATATATATATATATATATATGTGTGTGTGTGTGTGTGTGTGTGTGTGTACACACACATAAACGCATTGCTATTATTTCTACCAAAAAATGAAGCCTAATATTTTACACTTTAAACTTCGGTATCCTAGTAGCTTATCGATCAGTTATTTACATTCACCTTCTGGCCTGTTGTTAATTGACGGGAAGAGATGAAGTATTGCTTACATAGTGACCTTTATTTAGAACCCTGGACAAAAAGTAAGAAGAAGGCTAAAGCCATGGTCTTCGCAGATGGATCACCTTCTGGGTCTACTGCAAATTACAATTTATGTAGGCAACTTATCGATCAATTACTAATTTAATTAGGTGTCTTACTTTATACACGCTCACTGGGTGCGTGTGCTCTCGTGCATGCAGGTTTGTAATCTATGTTTGGATTAAAGGTTTTGACATACAAGAAAGTTTCGAATCCCTTAATGTAAAAATCTTTTTTATTGTTAAATCTCTGAATTTGCAAAGTTAAATGTTTCTCAGCTTTTGCAAATGGATATTGTTACCTAATATTGATTTTTAATTTATAAATATATTGTTGAACAAAGGATCAAAAGTAGATGGCTAACAAAGAGAGAGATGGACATTTTATTATAATTTCTCCCAGTAGTTGATTCGGCTTTTTTCCTGCCCCTGCAACGATTTTAAAGAAAAAGATAATTCTCAACCCCCCGTCAAAGTAGCCGCCCTCCGAGCCGTCTCATGTCGTTTGTTCACGCCCTCAAAAAAGTAGAAAGAAATGTGACACAAAAGAAATGGTTGAATGTGACATGTAGTTCTCTTGTTAATTTCACAAAAAAACTAGTTTAGAGTAATTATTTCAATCGGAGATTTTGGCTTGGCCCTCCAAATCTATCTTTCAAATTCTTTCTAGAATTTTACAAATTTCTTTTTCTAATCACCATACAATGTGTTTTATTCAAGATATCTTCAAACACTCAGCCAAATTGAAACTCTACTTGAAATATCTCGTCCTAAGGCACCTGATCTTTTAAGTTGTTCTCAAAGTTGAGAAAAAGGAAAGCTAAAGGCATGTTCCTTCCATTTTCTATTTTTATTTTTATCATTTAGGATATAAGGTTACACACTTTTATATTTTCAACAAAAAATTTCTACTACTTTTTCTCAATAAAAGAAATCTTTTTATTATTATTATAAAAAATAAAAATAATAAACGAACAAGCCTTGACGTGCACACTTTTAGCCTCTTCATCTTTTTGGTTGGACATCTATAACCTTCACTACAAGCCTAAACAAGTTAAGTTAATAAGGATAAAACCGTCATTCGGCCAAAAACTTTAAGCCCTAGTTCTCCCACTTTCCTTTTAGCCGTCAACATCTCCAGCCTCACTGCCTGGTCGGAGAACCGTTCAGTCACTTCCTCACCGCCATCAACAGCGGGGCCGTCATTACCATGGTCATTATCTCTGCTCTCCGTCCCTCTCTGTTATGCTTATATGTTGTCATCACTGTAACCGAGGTTTGGCGCCGGCACAACATATTGGTTTTTGACCCTAATTGCTCTTGAATCCCCTCAATCCTTGTGATACGTCTGATCCATTTGATATTCTATCGGTTCAATTGGTTTTATCGCTGAGTGGTGGTGGCGAAGTGAAATCCAATGGCAGTGGCCAAGTGAGATCCTGATTGCAACGGCGGGAATTGGTGGCACTGGCGGTGGTCCAATGACCTGACAGTGGAAGAATATGGTGCAATATAAGTGGAAAATATTGCCCTTTACCTTTAGTTCTATTGGCATGTTGTTGGGTAAATTATACATGGCACCCCTGAGGTCTGCCCTAAACTACACATGACTCCTACCAGCTTTTTTTATTACACTTCGCTCTTTGAATCTCAATTTCTTTGATGATGTTAACGGTGGGATGCAAAAAGATATTTTTACCCTCGTATATTAACTACACAGTGTTGTCTTGGATTTTGGAGGGAAACCGAGAAGTCTAGCTCTTGGCTTGGCTACAGATATCAAGAGAGGGAAAACAAAATCAAAATCAATCGCGATTTTGATTATGTTTCTTCAAGCTTGCAAAAGCGAACACGACTGGGACGACGATCGTACGCCTGAACGGTAATCCTTGAATCAAGATCGTGGACCTCATCTCAAACACGAAGGTATACTTTCCTACTAAAACTCTAATCCACGATTTCTTCTACCTTTCTCTGGCATTTTGAAACCCCGTACGCATGATTTGTACGATGAAGCCCTGATTTGAAGTTTCTGTTGTATTTAAATATGTGCATGTTGAGTGTACGATCCCTAATTTATAAAATGTTAATAGAAGTCCTAAATGTAGCCCTAGTATAAAGCCCTAATTAGAGCCCTATATTGAATCTCTAAATTAAAAGCCATACATTTTAGCATCTAAAGTTAGGGTCCCTAAATTGACAGCCAAATTGAATCCCTAATTAGGGCTCGTAGTTGAAACCCATTGGATAACTGAATAAGGCCTAATTGAAAACTAAATTAAAGCCCTAATGATAACTTAATTAAATTAAAGCCCTAATTGACACCCAAATTGGAGCCATAATTCGAATTCGTAGTTGAAACCCAATTAGGAACTTAATTAAAGCCCTAATTGACACCCAGATTGAAGTCCTAATAGATAACTAATTAACATCCCTAATTGACAGCTTTATTAAAGCCCTAATTGACTACTAAATTAATATTCTTTCTAATTGACAAGTTATTTAAAGCCTTGTTTGACAACTAGATTAACATCCCTAATTGAAAGCTTAATTAATGCCCTAATTGACAGCTAAATTAATATTCTTTCTAATTACCTTACAGAAATGCATAATGAAAGGAGACATACCCTGCTGGTCCACTACTGTAACACAGTCAGAAAGATTAATGATGTATATCCTGACAGATACAACTACATGGAGCTGCTAATTGATGCAAGTGAGCTAAGTTTGAAAGACCTTCCCCCTAAGGTAGGTGTATGTATTGAGATGTACTTCATATTGCCCTGGAACTTACGTCAGGGTTGAAATAAGTTCTAATAAAGCTTAGCTTTATATGTTTGCACTATATGAGAACTCTAGGGATACACATGTTTACTTAGAGACTGATAGGGCTGAACCTAGGATAATTAGTTATCCAGAACCAAGTAGTCAAGCAGCTATAAATTACCTATTTGAGGACTTGAATGATGTGGAAGAAAGTGAGGGGGACAATGATAAAGTTGAAGAAGAGGAGATGTATCTGTCTAGTGATGATTTTGAGGACTTTGATTGGCAAGGAATAGGAGTGAGTGAGAGTGATGAAGGCTCAGGGGAAAATGATGAAGACACTGAGACAAATGATTATAAGTTGAATGATGATGAGTTATAAGACTGTGATGATGGTGATGAAGCCCCCTTATACAATAGTGATGAGAGTGTAGACGTGGCAACAGTAAATGTAGACAGATTTAGAAGGGGGAAGTTGTTTCAACGTAAGGAAGGGGAAAAAATTAAACTACATCAGGGTTTGTTGTTTGAAGATGTAGATCATTTTAGGGAAACTTTGAAGGACTATACTATTGAGAATGAGTTTAAACTGGTAAGAGACAGAAATAAGAGGAGAAGAGTCTCTGCCCATTGTGGCAGTCCTAGATGTACCTGGAGAATACATACATCTTATAACCCTGATGGTAAAACATTTAAAATCAAGAAATATGGCCTTGAACATTCTTGTGTAATGGCCAGTACTAAGAAGGAAGCCAATTCCACTTGGATCTCAGAGAAGCTGATTAAATACATTAGGGGAAATCCTAACATCAATTCGGGTGGCATGCAAGAACTGTTGGTTAAGAAGTTTGGTGTAGAGGCTCATATAATGCAGCTCTATAGGGCCAAAAGAAAGGCACTAGAAAAAAATTGAGGGGTCTTATGCTGAGTCATACAAGAAGTTATGGATGTATGGCCATGAAGTGATGAAGACTAATCCTGGTAGCTTGTTCAAGCTTGAAACTCAGAGAGTTAGTCCTAACTTGGATTTACCTCACTTCCATAGGCTGTTCTTTTCATTTGCAGCTGTCCAAGATGGATTTAAGAATGCTTTTAGGCCCTTTCTTGCAGTAGATGGATGTCATCTCAAGGGGCCTTATGGAGGTGTGTTACTGTCTGCTGTGGGTCTTGATGGGAATAATGGGTTGTTCCCTGTGGCATTTGCTGTTGTTGAGAGTGATAACACATAAATCTGGAAGTTTTTTTCTATATCATCTCTACAACATCATTGGTGATGGTTATGAGGCAAAGCCATGGGTATTTATGTCTGATGGCCAAAGGGTACTACCCTAGACTTGAAAATATAATTTCATGCTTACAATCTACTTTTGATCTGTATGTTATCCTTATTCTTGCTTTATTAATAGGGTATTGAGAATGCCTTGGCTGAGATCATACCACATGCAAGTCATAGAAGGTGCTGTAGGCATATTTACTATAACTTTAAGATTAAATACCCTGGCATCAAGTTGAAAATATATTTTTGGTCGGCTGTTAAGTCATACAATGTGGATGACTTTAACCTTGCCATGAGTCAAATGATGCTCACTAGAAGTAGCTGAGTGGTTGAGTGGGCATAGGTTAGAGAGCTGGGCTACGCATACTTTTGACCATGCTGTTAAGAATGAGCATGTAACTAGCAACATTGTTGAGTCCTTCAATAACTGGCTAGGGAACTTGAGGGGAAAACATATGTTGTCTTTGTGGATACTATTAGAACTAGGTTGATGTCTAATGTGCATGAAAGGTTTGAAAATGTTGTATCTTTGGAGGCTATGGTAGCTCCCAAGATAATGAAAAATGCAACGAAGCAATTGCTCAGTCTAGTAACATAGTGATGTGTGTTGGCGGAACAGAATTTGAGGTGGTTGATCTTGAAAAGGTGCAAGTGGTTGATCTTCAAAGAAGGAGTTGTTGTTGTAGGGTTTGGGAAATAATTGGCATACCATGCAAGCATGCAGCAGCATGCATCAATACCAGGAGAATGGATGTGTTAGATTTTATGGATGTATGCTATAGAAGGGACGCATACTTAAAAGACCTATGGTGGGGTTATGAACCCAGTGCATGATGAGTCCTAATGGTAGCCAACTCCAGGGAACCCTTGCAACCTTTACTGTTAAGAAAGTTGCCTGGAAGGCCAAAAAAAGAAAGGAAAATGGATACTGATGAACCTGCTAGGGAAGGCAGGAGGTCATGTAGCATAAAATGTGCAATTTGCAAAGAAATTGGGCATAACAAAAAGACCTGTCAGAGGGCACCTGTGAGAGGCATTAGTAGGGGCATTGCTGCAGGGAATGAAAGGGTGGCAACCAAGCTGGTGGCAATCAAGTTGGATGCAATCAAGTTAGTATAAATATGGATGTAAGTGTACTAACTGTGGTAGTTTTTGTTTGATTTACTTTTTCCCTGCTCACAGTGTTGTTTTCTCACCATGATTTAATGTACTTTTGAACATTGAGGGCGTGATGTGGTGGGTCCTAGTCAAGGAACCATGCACTAGCAAGTGCTAGTGTGCATCATTTTGTGTCCATATATGATAGAATTTTGTGTAGATTGTTGTAACTGCATATTCATTTCTTGAAGTTCCTGTGAAGATTCATTTGGTGAAGCTGATTGAAGACTTTGTAAATGGAGTGGATTGCTGTGACTGAAGACAAGTTTTTTAAGTTAAAGTCACAGTGAGAATAAGTTAATTGTAGATTATAGTCATGTTGTTTGCAAGTTAAAAATTTGTAAATTTTATGTTTCAGTCAATATTAATGCTTTTATCCCGTTTGTAAACATTTGGATGATATAAATAAAGCATTTGCACAATGTTAATGCTTTTTATTTTGTTTGCCCCAGTGTGTACTGGGTACAAGGTGCATGAAAGGTATTAGTGTGTTTGACAACATGTTGTGCATTTTTGAGTTTGAATTGGCAACATGTTGTGCATTTGTATGTTACAGCATCATTTGTGCAGTGTGTTTGAACAACTGGTTTGAACATGTTGTGAATTGTAGGCCACTGTGTTTGTGTACTGAGTTTGAACACTATGTTCACACATACTTAATTGCAGCTGTAAGTTTGTTTGGTGTGTTGGGGACTTAGGTTTGGGCACTTGTTTGAGTAGATTGTGTGTGCAGTTGTGTGTTTGAGCAGGTTGTAAGTTGTAGGCATTGTGCTAGAGCACCTGGTTTGTATAGTGCGTTGGGGACTTGGATTGAGCAGGTTGTGATGTGCATTTTGTGGTTGGACCACTTGTTTGGGCAATGTCTTTGTACAATGTGCACAAACCACCAAAATTACCTTAAACCATCAGAATTCACCCTAAACCATCACACTAATTAATAGGAATACTAAATGCCAAATTACAGAAGGCTACATTAGTTGCATTACATAATCATACACCAAAATTCCTCATTTGTTAATGACAAAAATTATCATCAACATGCTCATCCATGAGGAAATTAAAGAACAAATAACTAACATCTTCATCATTGCTTGATTAGATTCAATTAACTGTAATTTTTGTCTGCTTACAGCTTCATTTGCCTCAAGCAACTGCATCTTTGATTCTTCATTGGTTTCAGGCCTTTGAATTTCTTCATAAACATCAGGTGAACATATGATTGACCTTCCACTTAGCTTTAATGTTACTCTATCAGGATTGCACCATCTAAACATGTTACATCTACCACTTGCACAAGTGAAGAACAACTTCCCTTTACTTAGCTTCTCATCAGATTCAACAATTTTAAGACTTGTCCTATTTCTATACCAACAACTTATGTAATTAAACCTCAGATTCAACCATTCCTCATTATTTCCTGACCTTGACATTTTTCTGTCAGAAGGGAAAGAATGAAGGAAAGGAAGGAATGAAGAAGGATCTGCAAAAGGGAAGAGAAAGAAGAAGAAGAAAAATCCTAAAGGACAAAGAGGGTTTTTGTCAAGAAAAAGATGGTAGCTTGGGGATGAAAAAGGTAAAAATTAGTGTGTTTGGAAATCTCCGAACGGAATTAGGCTTCCGTCTAATTTGTGTAATTTCGTGAAATACGGATACAAAATCTCAGGAAACGGATGTAATAAAAAAAGATAGTAGAACCGCGTATAACTTA
Organism: Escallonia herrerae; assembly: GCA_033070095.1. Classification (NCBI taxonomy): domain Eukaryota; kingdom Viridiplantae; phylum Streptophyta; class Magnoliopsida; order Escalloniales; family Escalloniaceae; genus Escallonia; species Escallonia herrerae. Next base: position 42,315 of record JAVXUP010002528.1, on the reverse strand, counting down.
GGACAAACTTATGTTCCGTTGTTAAATACCTCCTTGCGAGAAAATTAATTTGAAGTGCACACTGTCCAACTTTGCCTTTGTTTTAGGTCTGCGCTCTGCTCTCTACGCTTCGACGGCGAAGTAAGTTTCTTGCCGGCTACGGTGAAACTGAGAGCTTACAAATGGGAAAGCACGGGAAGAAGCAGAAGCACCAACGCAGAGAAAGAGCCGCTTACAATTCCGAAGAAGATGAAGGACACGAAGAATACCCTCCTCCTTCTGCTCTCTCCACCGAAGAAATCGCATCACCAGAAGAGCAAGAACACGAACAGGATGAAAGCATTGAGAACCTGTCTGTGTTTGACATCCCTTCAAAGTTCTCCCTCTATCAACAGTCTGTTCAGGTAACAAATCCGTGTCCCGCCATGTTCAAAGACTAGCAAAATAAATGTGCAAACCCCATGTGGGTATCAGTGTTGATTGATATCGTGATGTTGAAATTATGGCTTTCTGTTTCAATGCAGTCGCCGAAAGGGGACATAAGTTATCTACAGAAGTTCTTTTTGATGTATGTGGGTGGGAGGCTGCCGATCCATCTCCAAGAAGATTTCTGTGGCACTGCTCTTCTTAGGTACTTATCCTAGCTTTACGAACATACACATATTTGGTCTTCTTAGGACTACTTAATTTCTTTCAACATTTTTGTTGTGTTGGCTATTATGTTTATGCCGAACTATAGAATAGGTGTTTGTTGAATGGCTTAAGATAGCAGCACTAGCAATTGATTGATTCAGTATGAACTGTGTATTCTACGTTCAATTTATCAGTCTAAAACTGTTTGATCAGATTGTTTCAACCAATTTGTCAAATCCATAATCTTTGATATCAGAGGGTTAGATCATTATGGAACTTGCAAGGCTTTTGCATCTTGGGTAGTTGATTGCTTAATGGAAAGCGGGCTTACTTTTGATATAATTCTGTAGAAACATTTTGATAGAAGGGATTAAGCGTTTTGGAGTTGACGTGATGCAAAAACTAGTAGGGCCTCAATTGTGAGGATGTAGAAACAGAATATTGGAAAGGGAGAATCAAAGGTTTATTGTCAATTCATCAAAAGGTGTCTCTTTTAATACAAGAGGGGTCCCTTTATAGGACAAAAATAAAGCTTAAAAAGGAAAAGACCAGTCAACTTTTAATTTGTTAAATCATATCATAAAGGACTTGACTGAATCTTATGTTTATCTGACTACTGAAATATGAAATCCTTGTTTAGTCCTTTGGTTAACAGTAACCCTGAACGAAATCTAGCATGAGGATGTGCTTGGACTTCCCAGAAAAAGTCTGCCAAGTGCCGATTCCTCTGATTTTGCCAAATGTCGGTTCCGATTATTCTCCCCGGGTTGAAAAGAATTCCCCTTCTAAGAGATAAAGTGCTGTTAATGCTCTAATAAGGTGGGGTCAAGGCCCGCAAAGCTCGTCCTCATTAAGCTAGGTGTTATCTGTATCGGGGTGGTTCTTCCATCTGTCCAGAAAGAGCAGATAGCCACCTTCGTGAGAGGACACCATTTCAAAGTCCATGGTATGCTCAATAGTATCAGGAGGTGTGATATGACGGAGGGAGGGAGCTATGATGGAACTAATGCTCTTTATGAAACGCCTATACATTAGAGCTGTGAACCTCAAAATGTTCTTTGATTCGGGCTAGTCGATAATAGCCCCACCTTCTGTAGTACACCATGGTATGAAACTAAAAGGGCTTATGTAGTACACCATGGTATGAAACTAAAAGGGCTTAATATAGAGGAGGGAAAAACAGAATAAAGCTTGAAAAGGAAAAAAAATTGATTCCAAGTGGGGTCCTTTTATTGGACAAAAGTAAAGCTTTAGAAGGAAAAAATCACTCAACTCCTAATTCATTTAACTGTATCGTAACTTATTTGACTGAATCGCACATTTATTTAAATACTCAAAATTAAAATCCGCAATTTATTCTTTGCTTAAAAATAGCTCTAAATGAAATCAAGCACGTGGATATGCTTGGATTTCCGAAAATAAGAATGTCAAGTCCTCTGATTATGCCATGTTGTGGTCCCATCATGGTGCCTTTGAAATATAGGGTTAAACTTTATGTTCGGGTCAGAACGCAAGTCCAAAGAATTGATTACCTTTTGAGACACAATTGCATATCTTGAAGAATTTGGCTTAAACATAAGAATATGCTGTCTTAAACCAACCTTAAACATTGCATCCAGCCATTTTGTAATCTCTCTCTCCTTCTAATGTGCACAAATCTGAAAGGCCTAATATTGCATATTCTATGCATTTGGCAGCACAGAATGGCTTCGTACTGACCCAAGACGAACTGCTGTAGGCTTAGATTTGGACCTTGAGGCTCTGAAGTGGTGCATGGAAAATAACATCAACCAAGTTGGGGCTGATGGTTATTCCAGAATATCGCTCTTTCATGGAAATGTCTTGCAACCTCTTGAGGCAATGCTAGTTAAATTTGGGTCTAAAGAGCTCATAAGTAGCATTACACTGGAAAGTAGTGAAGATGGTTCAGAATCAGTTCCACTGGATTCTAGTCTGAAGGGAAGCCCTACTGATTGTTCTAGTAATAAGTCAATGAAGGACTCTTCTTTGGCTCCTAGAGATATAGTATGTGCTTTTAATTACAGTTGTTGTTGTCTCCATAGTCGTCGAGACCTGGTTTCATATTTCAAACATGCCCTTGGTGCCTTGTCTAGAAAGGGGGGTATATTTGTGATGGATCTATATGGAGGGACATCATCGGAATGCGAGCTTAGGCTGCAGAGAAAGTTTCCCAACTTTACGGTAAGCTCTTTGTCTATGTGCTCTGATTATATAATTATATTATTTTCAGTTGCAAGATGTCCACAGTAATTATAGCACTTATGAACCAATACAACTGTATCGTGAGCGGTTGGCCTACTGTATAGCTAGTGATTCTTCTGATTTAGAAAGACATAACGCTAGTCATGTGAGCATAGAAAATACAGGTCAATAGGGTCACATGGTTTTGCATGTCACCGTGGACAACTGATAATATGATGACATTCAACTTTAATTCAAGCAAGTTGTAACACTAGTTGGCATAGAAAGTGGCTCTTGACTTGATTTGAAAAACCATATTATCTTTCATTAATCGAACTTCTATCTGTTACTATTTGTTAATGTAGATTCAAATCTACTATGATTGGATACTGAGGCATTTCCAGCTTTAAACACACTAAAAGCATGGTTGTCAAGTGTAAGAAGTTGAGCTCTGAGATGCCCAAAATTATCAAGAGGTGTGTGTGTGTGTGTGTATCAGATCACGTGCCGTTATGCTATAAGCTAAAACTTTGGATAACTTTTGCTGAGTAAGTTTGAGATTAGTCCTGGTGTAGCACGTGAGGTAATGCAAACCAGCTGAAAGACTAAATCTAACCTGAATGTTTTTAGGTCCACTGGTTAGAAAATCTAACCTGAATGTTTTTAGGTCCACTGGTTAAAAAATCTAAGGCCACATGTCAAAAATTCGTAACCTGCTCATTGTATACAAGGAACATGCCAGGGATACTCACTGTTAATCAGTGTCCTTCCTCTTTTGACCCAGGCAATCAGATATAAACTGAATCTCTATTTTTGGCTTCTGTTTTGGTTCTAGGCGAGAAGATGACATTCTTTGGATGGTCCTGAACTTTACCTGGGAAAATTGTAACTTAACTTTTACTCGTGAATTTCTTTCAGTATGTTTGGGAGCAAGCAGAATTTGACATTGTTCAACGAAAAACAAGAATTAGCCTCCATTTCAATCTCCAAAAGCATCAAAAGAAACTTCGCCATGCATTTTCGTACAGCTGGAGACTGTGAGTTGTTTGTCTTCTTGATGGAATCATTTATCTATCACTTTACTAATGCGTGGGAGAGAGTGAAACATACTCCTACTCCCCCCAACACCCACAAAAAAGTGAGTGATCATTGACATTTCCAATAAAAAAGGTTAAGAGTTGATTGATTACTGGTGCAGGTGGTCATTGCCTGAGATAAAAGACTGTTTAGGTGAAGCCGGGTTTAAATCTGTCAAGTTCTGGATTCGGCAGATGCCGGATAGTAAAGACATTAGAAGCATGAAAGGGTTCGGGGTTGGACGAGACGTGAAATATGAAGAGGTCACAAGTTTTCAACAACAAGATTCATGGAATGCGTATATTGTGGGTGTTGCTTAGTAATTGGTCAGGTATATCTTTATAAAGTCATTTTTGAGCTCGACCTTTTCCTGTAATTGGAAGTTAGTAGCCGACGAAGAGATTCATCAGTGCTTTATGAGCTTCTTCAATTTACTCATGCTTTATCTTAATTTCTATTTATGCTTGTGTATTTATCTACTTGTGCTGATTGATTTTTTAATTTCTGTCTTAATATGTGCTATTGGATCCTAGATGTCTCGCTCGAGTATCTCATAATTATTATTGTGTTCTCTGCAAATTCAGTTGTCTGCTGAATCGAGTTCAAGTTCTTTGTTATGGAGAATGTATGTCCTCTCACTGTCATCTATTTTGATGACTTGGGTTATGGCCCTTTGGTTTTGGGGTTTGTGTGGCATGTTTTGTCAGATCCTTCGATGATCTGAGATGGGTATTGATTAATGAAATTAAGATATAAAGTTTTGATTTGGTTGTATTTTGGTAGATAATTCCTGTTTACACATAGTTTTGCTATAAGATATTTCGATTTTGGTTTTTGTTTAGAACTCCTTGTTCTGATCGCCTGCATTTGCATTTGTGAGAAAATGTTTGGTTGGGTTTTAATGGGTTTGTTTACACAGCATGTTGTTTGATTTTGTATCTTCATTCTTGTTTATATATGCCTTCTATTCAAAGCAGGATTGGACAACCCCCCTTTGATTTTGGTGCAACAAAGATTCCTAAACGCCTAGCCATACAATTTGCATGCACAAACTTCAATTATAACAGTCGTGATTTCTAAGGCATTAGAACTCTTATGGATATGTTGGACATTTCTGTTCTTAGAAAATTCTATTCTGTCGTTTAAATTGGGCTAGTTCTTGTAGATATTTGTTTAAAGAAGCTGAAGCGACTCGTGTTGTATAATGAATAGTTATGAATACTGTACTAGAGTGTGTATTATTTTTTTCATAAAATGGTACGTTTCAGTGCCGGTACCGTCTCGGTATCGCCTTAAAATTTTCATCAATAGTATACATTTATAGTATTCATTCATTTGCTAAATAACAAAATATATATATATATATATATATATATATATATATATTTTACTAAGAGCTCCTCTAGAATAAATTTTCGTCCTATAAAGCTTGAATTACGTTAACTTTCGAATAAAGTAGATAGCTTATTCAATTGAATTACCTCTTCTAGGATTATCCCATTTTCAACAATCTCATATGCAAATTCTTATGTGAGAATAAGCTGCTTGTTTAATAATAACGTGTTCGGGTTAAAGAATAAATTATTTTTGTGTGTGCTCGTGCATATGTGTGTAAAGCAGTATGTCATATATATGAAAAAATATGATCGCAGCTTCCAGGTATAAAGTAAATCAAAGTTAGGTGAATATTATGAGCAAGAAGCTACAAATGCTTTGATTGTTATAAAAAATTTAGAGTGTTTTTCTATTTAGTCTTTTTACGGTCAATTTACAAAATTTGTTACTTTTATATTTTTTATTAAGAAGCCGATACAAAACAAAATGTCTCAGCCAGTACGTAGTTCTCGGCCAGTATCACTTGTACCGGTTGGTACAACCGGTACAGAGCGGTATTTTGACCAGTACAAAATGTAAGGAGTATCGTACCAGTAGAAGGCAAAAACGGTACGTACCGACCGGTACGGCCGGTACCGGTACAGTATTGATAACTATGGTATAACAGGCGAGTATCAGTTCAAAAGGTCCTTATCTACCTTCCTCCCTTGAAAAAGTTTAATATCGAGTAGCTTGCATTTAGGAAGGATGCTTCAGCCATGCAACTTTTTAAATCGTCATTGAACCCTGCCTTTTTGGCTTCTTGTCCCAGTTGCATATATGCCCGGGGTGAAATCATCTCTACTCATTGTTGGGTTATGGTTTCATGTACAAAACCTTTGTAGTTGACCAGATGCCTGTCCTCCATGTTAGTTTATTGATGAATAGGTGGTCCTTTCAGTTCCTTCGTTGTTACAAACAATGAAATAAGATGGGTGGTGGTTCTGTAAAGTGGGTAACTGGTATTACCTTTGTTGTTACAAACAATGAAAGTGAGTCGCTTTAAGTTAATACTTTTTTGTATCTCAGTTGGCTCTATAGTTTTGTATGCAGAGCCATTGTTAACGCTAATGGTTCTGTTGATTCAACAATTTGTGATTCTCTTCTTGCTTCTGCCAGTGCTCCTTAAATCTGTTAAAGTTCGTTTATTGTTTGGCAACTTGCTGAAAGCATCTATTGATGATTGTACGTGTAAAATTCGTTGTGGGGAGTAGTAGCACTTTCCTTATTCCGCCATTGCTTGGGTTGGGAAAAGTTGGTTTTATTGGAAGAGCAGCAAAAGCAGTAGACATGTACCAACGTGCAATTAGCATATTGGAGTCTAGCAGGTGTCTAGAAAGTGAGGAATTGGTGGTAATCAAAGATAAAGCTACAGATGCTGGAAGTCCTTTTATGAGGTTGCTTTTCTAGCCTAGTTCTTGGGGTGTGTATGAGTTTATATGTTATGAGTTCACTTGTTATAATCAATGATAAAGCATATGCTGTTATAAATTTGACGGCTTTCATTGTTAATAATATTAGTTTCATTGTCTTCTTTAAGGGTATTCAGCTTCTAGCACTTTTTTGTTCTTTTAGTACATAACATTTATTGTCTCTGCTAAAATTTGAGCCTCTGAGTTCATCTTAAATATCGTTACGGTATAACAATTTTTATGCAGTGGCAGGTGAAGCTTTCATCAGAAAAAGTAGGCGCTGCTCTCTTTGAGGACAACACTATATCTCGCCTCCCAGGACTGAAAGGTGGAAGATTTTGGAAGGACCGTCATGATTTGTTGTGACTGCGGGCTGTATTAAACCTTGTTTTTGTTGAAAACTCCGCTATTAGAACTGGTTTTAGTTTTGTTCTTGTATTTGTTCAAAGGGTAGCAGAAGTAGCAGATTAAGTGTGGAATATGTAGCTGAGCACGTGAGCATCGAACAGCCCATCGTCTCTCTGGTTTTTCCATCTGTTCTTGTTTCCTCCTTTCCATTGCAGCCTGCTTCGTCTGACTGCCTCTTGAATGATGAGCATAAAGCTTGTTGCATTTACTTTGCTCTAGTCTCTTTTAATCTTTACCTAACCTCATATTTCCTTCTCTTTCACTTTGGAAGTCGTATACATCTTCAACCTGTTATAGATCAACGTTTTCCCTGGTTAGATGCTTCAAACTCTTTTTCCCGCACCACAACTACACCATGCCAAACCCTTTTAACCCCGACTGTAATCTTCCTGAAAATGAGTTTGTGGATTTACGTTCTTACTTGGTTTCTCTTAATGACCAGCTGGTTAAGGGAGCTAGACAAAACAAACATCATCTGTTGATTGGCAAATTCTTAGATCAACAGGATATATCCCAACAAAAAGTCCAACCCAGGATCATCGAATGCTGGAATCTTCATGGCCTAGTACCATCCTTTGTGTCCACTCAATTTATCTATATATCATTTTTTCTTGCTGTGTTAGTGCTATTAGAATCTTTACTATTTTTTAAGCGCATCATAAACGAAGATGCCATCATGATTTGCGTAGCTACTCTTCTGGCCATAAATGTTTAAAACCCAAAAACTATGGTAGTTCGTGTTTGTTAGGCAATTTTTTTTTGTTAAGACCTTTGGCTATTGGTAAAAGACAACACTTGCCAAATTTGTCTCCTTCCAACCCAAATAAAAGACTTAAGTTCTTTCATTACCTGGTCAAAGCTTCTTGTGATCTGGCTGTAGTAGCTGATCATCCTCTCTCCTTTAAAAAGATTCTAAATTCTTCTCTTTGGGATCCAAAAGAGCTTCCTTCCCTCATTCCTTTAGACTGTGATAGGGTTTTGGGTATTGGCCCTGAGCAATCCCTTCGCTCTCAATGAAAATTCTCTGCTGGAATTGTAGAGGGTTTGGACAACCTCTCACAATTCGATTAGCCATAAAACTTGTCCGCAGTCGCCACCCAGAGTGTATCTTTCTTCAGGAAACTAAATCTTTGGTGTCTTCAGTATCCTCTAAGTTTCAAAAACTTGGTTTTACTCACTCGGACGGAATAGATGCTTCTGGCATCTTTGGTACGAAAGGTGGTTTATGGGTTGGGTGGACTAAAAATGTGCAAGGAGTAGTTCGATATAAAGATAAACATCTGATTGTAATGGAGTTCTCAACAAATCTGGAAGCTCCATGGCTTTAGAGACTGATTTATGGGCATCCTAATTTGGCTAAGAGGGGAAGCACATGAGAACATATCTCAGAGACCCTTAGGCCATACACCTTACCTTTACTTCTGGGCGGTGATTTCAATCAAGTCCTGACACCCGCCGACAAAACAAGGCTTCATCACCTCAGTACCCCGGGAAGCCATCTACTACATGACTTTATCTGTACTAATCATCTTATCGCTTGCCCAACTGTGGGCCTTGAAAAATTGGACAGATGTTTTGCTAATCCTGAATGGCTGTCTCGTTTTCTTCGTGCCAAGGTCTATAACTTGGGTATTCAAGTCTCTGATCATGCACCTATTCAATTTGATATTCGGCCGCATGAGGAATTTCTGGTTCGCCCCAAACGCTTTGAAGCTTATTGGCTGAACCATCCGAATAGTCACAAAATGTATTCAAGAATCTTGATCGATTTGGGTAAATGGATCCCCTTTATTCAAAGTCGTTTCATGGGGCAAACATATGATGAACTCTTTACTTGCATGGAGTGAATTATCTTTTGGTAATTTGGGATCCTAAATCTCGGATACCAAAGCAAGTTTACTTCATTTTCAAAGCCTTTTACCTTCCAATGATGCACAAACTATGGAATATCTGTACCGTGACAAACTTGATTGGCTCTTGGTCTGTGAGGAAATTTTTTGAGCCCAAAAAGCTAAGTCCAAATGGCTTCAACTAGGAGATCGGAACACCAGATTTTTTCACACCTCTACTCTAATTCATCTCTATAAAAATCATATCTCCTCCCTTTCGGATGCGTCGAGAACTATTTTTACCTCACATAAGGACATCTCTCACTGTATTCTCACACATTTCAAATATATTCGTTGTGATCCCGATTTGGGCCATCGAGACTCTAGAAATTTCACCACCCTCAATGCCCTCCATCAAACTCTCTCCGAATGACAGATCAACTTTATGGGTGTAAACCTTTTATTGCTGAAGAAGTTAAAATAGCCCTTTTCCAACTCGCTCCTCTTAAAGCCCCAGGACCAGATGGCATCCTGCTTCTTGTTTACCAAAAGTGCTGGTCTTATCTTTCAACACCTATCGCATCAACGGTTTTATCCTTTCTTTTCTCAGGGTACATGTTATCTGAAGCTAATAAAACCTTTATCACTTTAATTCCCAAATCTACAAATACGTCTTGTCCTAGTGATTTTCGACCAATCAGCCTTTGTAACACTATATACAAAATTATAGCCAAGACCCTAGCAAACCGCATCAAACCCTATCTGGCCAATCTCATTTCAGAATACCAAAATGCTTTTATTCCAAGCCGAAACATTTGTCACAATATCTTTATTAGTCAAGAATTGGTTCAAAAGATCCGCACCTGTAAGAATCCTAAAACCATTTTGGGTATGATAAAAATGGATATGAGTAAGGCATATGATAGAGTTAACTGGGCCTTTCTGAAAGCTGTTCTAAGGAAAGTCCGATTCCCAGAGCACATTATCTCTCTCATTATGACATGTGTGAAGACAGTTCCCTATGAAATCCTGGTTAATGGATCTCCTTCTAGCCGTTTTAGCCCTCTTTGTGGACGCCGCCAACGCGACCCCTTATCTCCGTATCTCTTTATTTTACGTGCGGAAGCATTTTTGACTTCTCTTACTGCGGCCAACAATAATGGATCTATCCTCGGTATTAAGGCAGGGATAAAAAGCCCACCGATCCATCATCTCCTATTCGCTGAAGACTCCTTAATATTCATGAAGGTTAGTCCATCCTCACGTGTGGCAATGCGAAACTTGCTTGACAATTATTGCTCGGAATCTGGACAACTTGTAAATCTTCTAAAATCATCCTTTATGACAAGCTCTTTTCTCAGTGAAAGGGATAAACAAATGTTTCAGTCTATTCTGGGCATACTGTCATCGATTACTTTTGGCAAATATCTGGACAGTACTCTTGATATCATCACTCTCGGAAAGAGTATTACCAGAGCATCATAAACAAAATTCAAGCACGATGTGCAGGGTGGAAAGGTTGTCTTCTCAATAAAGCCGGAAGGGCAACTTTGGTCATATCGGTACTTTCCTCAATCTTAATCTACAACACGTAGGTATGTCTTTTTCCTAAGGCTGTTTATAAAGAGATGACCTCTCTCCTTAGCAATTTTTGGTGGTCAGGTCATGAAAAAAGTAAAAGTATACACTAGATCAACTAGTTTGCCTTGTGTGGTGCAAAGCACAAATTTTGGTCTTAATTTTAAAGACCCATGTCTTCCTAACCAAGCTTTACTAGCTAAATATAGCTGGCGTTTAGCCCAAGCACCCTAAGATCTTGTCACGAGAGTCAAATACTGTACCCGTGCAAATTTTTTCGCTTCTACCACTAAAGGAAAATTTTCATAAGGTTGGCGTAGCATTTTAGTTGGGCGCTTTGCTTTACTCAAAGGTCTCAGATGGCAAGTAGGTTTGAGCACTCGAATTTCTATCAGGCAAGATAATTGGATTCCAAACGTTCAATTCTCAAGTCTGGATAGAGCTCGCTGTCGAGACTTATCCATCACGAAAGTCAGTGACCTCATCACCAATGGGGATTGGAATAGAACACTGTTGTGTGTTTTGTTTCCTCAAGATATATGCCAAAAAATTGCAACCATCTTCATCTCTACTCATGCTTTTGAAGATCTGCAAGTATGAGGCCATACAGCTAATGAGGAATTCACGGACAAATCTATGAAAACTACCTCTTCCGCTAAAGATGATTTTTCTCACCTAGCAGCTTTTCTGGGACCGTCTTCCCCTTCAAACCAAACTCTCTCGCTTATCGATAAAAACTCGAATTGATGCATGCCCCCTTTGTGAAGCTGCCCCTGAGACTCGTGACCATCTTTTTCTTAGATGTCCTTCGGTTAGACCCATTTGGTATGGTCTGCCAATTGGAATTAAATCCAACATCATTCACTGCTCCCTTATCGGATGGCTACTTATGTGGATGAAAGGCCCCTTGAACAAACAAAATCTTATCCTAGCTCGTCTTTATATCTTTACTACCTTATGGTTTATTTGGATCCACAGAATAACTTAATTTTTCACCAAGTCTCTTTTAACCCCTTAGTCATAATCCAACACATAAAACAAGCTCTATCAAATATTATGTCATACACCACTACCCTACTATCACAACCTAAAAACCTCTCGCAACCCAATTGTCAACCTTTAATAGGTCATGGAAATGCCTATTTTTTATCAACCAATCTTCTTCCTCCCAGTCATACTTACCACACCTTACTCTCACCCATACAACCTCTCAATGTCTTAGCCCTATAAAAAATTTCCTGGGCATCCATGTTTCTCTAGACCTATTTGCACTTACAACTGGTCTTGGTATTGTCTACTTCGACACAAATATGCATAGATATGGTGCAACTGCGATATCCTTTCCCTCATCTGATATTTACTCAGCTCATGGACGGGGCTTGTTACTAGCCGCCACCTGGGCTATAAAAGCATTTTCATCATTTAACCATACTGACAAATTGTAAATTTCTTCTTTCACAGCTGTCTGATGCTGCTGACATATTGGATAGAGTGGCACCAATCATGTACGACTTTTGTTGTATTTTGTCAGAATTCTACTATTTTGTTGTACATAATAAGGTTGTAGGTATTTTACATGAATCTCGTACTCTATCCAAGTCCGTGTGTGAAGCTCAAATACAGGAACCACTGACTGGTTAAGTAAAACCCTTTTGTCTGCCTAGTCATTTGTTTCAACCTGCCTTTGTTTGAGCAAATGTAATTATGATAGTTTGCTATTACTCTTGTGTATATTTGTAAGCCATGGGGATGTCATGGCTAGAATGATGTTAGACTATGTCTGTAACAAACTCTCAACTTTCCGTTTATATCACTCTCTTATTAACCCCAAAAAAAGTGTGGAATATGTATCTATAGCTTTTATAATTCTTAATATGATGAGAATGAGAAATATTATTACTGATTACAGTAAATACATTTTAAAGAAAAGCCAAAAAAGGGAACAAAAGACAAAAGAAGGTGAATTTAATGGGTCGGGTCTAGCTGTCTAACCCGTTTTTGACCCGATTTGTGCCAACCCAAGTCTGGTTGGGTCAAATGCGGGTTCAACTCGCTTTGACCCAACCCATTTTTAACCTGAATTTCTTCAACTCGACCCGATCCGCCCATTGCCACCCCTACTTTGTACTTCATTGACTGTAGTCCATCAGTGACACCGCACTAGTGTCATCAACCATGAGCACAAGTTGTAGATAACTTGTAGGTTTATATACCAACATTGACGGCTCTTGAAATTCCAGGTCCTGCATATACGTGTACAAAGGTATGAGATCTTAATATCACATACTAAAGCATCGTGACAAGTAACATTACTTTTCATCTGTCCTGTACAATTATGCTTAGGTTCGTATTAAAAGTCTTTTTGTGAGCTACATTATAAAGTTTTTTTGTTCACATATTTCAAAAATATCAAACTTATTATTAAGAATATGACAGAACTGTTGGAGAAGATAGTCACTGTATAAGAGACATGGCTTTATGCTGGGGTTATTTGTTCTTTATCAGTGTGTTTTAGGCCTTTATTTGCACTTTCAACATACGATCTGATGACGTTCACTAGGGATAATTGTAACGAAACAATTAGTTTCTTTATGTAAGCTTTCTAAAGACACCAAGATTACCTCCTAATGCTAACGGAGATTGTTGATATTAACCATGAAACACAGTCAAGGTTTTGTGTCAGTCCGGGGACCATTTAAACCTCGACTACCATAACTCTCAAGGGTTGCCTTTCTCAATGCTACAAGAGGCTTAGAATTGTCTATTTTGTTCTAAAGTGAGACCAGTTTATATCATTCCTAGGCTCTATTTGTGTTTATTTAAATCTATTACTTGCTTATTACCCTCTTCTGACCCTAACGTCATTTTTCTCATTAAATTCAGAAAAGGGGAAAAAGAATAGAGACATGAAAATTACGTACAATTTTAGTTCAGCTTGGTTAAAGTCATACTACATTTTAAGGGATTGTTCATTCATGTAATGAAACTCCTGGTAATCAAACTGTTGAAAGGATTACAACAATTATTGCGCTACCACGTAACACGTAGTGGGTTCGGAAACATACCATATGAAGTCTCCGAATATTCCAACGTAGGATCGCTGGACTGCTGCTGAACAAGCAACATACTCCGACTCTATCGTGGATAGGGTGATGCAAGACTTTTTCTTGCTGTACCAAGAGATAGCTCCACCTGAAGTGGATATGCGCTCATCTCTATCAGCGCCCCAATCAGCATCGCTGTATCCTCTCATTCTCAAGTCTCCACCATGATAACACAGGATGAGATTAGCGGTTCCACGTAAGTATCGAAGAATCCTCTTCACCGCATCCAATGAGTGGGTCCAGGATTACTCTGATAACGACTCACCATTCCAACGGCAAAGCAGATGTCTGGACGCGTACACAACATAGCGTACATCAGACTCCCAACTGCAGCCGCGTAAGGCACTTTGGACATCCGATTCTTTTCCTCATCATTCTTTGGGCATTGGTCTGTGCTTAAAGTACACGCCTTGTCCATTGGAGTGTCTATGGGTTTTGAGTTATGCGTACGAAATTGTTCAATGACCTTCTTCATATATGTCTCTTGAGACAAATCGAGAAGTCTCTTTGGAAGATCACGTATGATTTTAACCCTGAGCACATGATTAGCTGCTCCCATGTCCTTCATCTCAAAAGTTGAGGACAGCCACTGCTTAGTGGCGACAATGGAACTCATGTCATTCCCAGCTAAAAGAATGTCATCCACGTATAAAATAATGTTTAGAATATTTTTCTTGGATCGTTTTAAGTAAACGCAAAGGTCTTGTTCAATCATTTCAAAACCTATAGAGGTAATGGAATGATGAAACCTCAAGTACCACTACTTAGACGATTGTTTGAGACCATATATAGAATGTTTGAGATGGCAAACTTTGCGCTCATGTCCTTTGAATTCAAAACCCTCAGGTTGAGCCATATAAATCTCTTCATCTAGTTCTCCATTGAGAAACGCAGTCTTAACATCCATATGAAAAAGTTCTAAATCCTGCTTGGCGACAATAGCTAGGATCAAGCGAATTGAAGCAAATCTCACCAATGGGGAGAATGTGTCTTCATAGTCCACACCCTGCTGTTGGGTATAGCCTTTCGCCACAAGACGTGCCTTATACTTGTCAATTGACCCATCTGCCTTGTGCTTTGACTTTTAAAACCCACTTGTTTCCAACAGTCTTGCACCCTGGCAGAAGGTTAACCAACTCCCAGACCTGATTCTTCTCCATTGAGCTCAACTCATCTTTCATTGCAGCCATCCACTCATTACTAGCAGGTGAAGATAAGGCTTCTTCTATAGAAGTGGGCTCATCTTCATCAGTTGGAGTGCACATAAGAATTTCACTGTCAATCTCAAAACGACGACGTGGAACTCTTTCTCGTGCACCTCTACGCAGTTGAGAATCTTGTTGACCTGATGGTCCTGATGGTGTACTCCCACTTTTTGGGATACTCCCACTAGGTTGAAGGTCACTTACATTATCTTCAACGACAACCGGATGAGGAACTAATTCCCCACCTTCGCTTGGAGATGGTAAAGTGGCTTCAACCTCCTCTAATTCATAGAGGTATGTATGAACTGATTATAAATCTCTTCGTCTAGTTCTCCTTTGAGAAACACAATCTTAACATCCATATAAAAGAGTTCTAAATCCTGCTGGGCGACAATAGCTAGGATCAGGCGAATTGAAGCAAATCTCACCACTGGGGAGAATGTGTCTTCATAGTCCACACCCCGCTATTGGGTATAGCCTTTCACCACAAGACGTGCCTTATACTTGTCAATTGACCCATTTGCCTTGCGCTTTGACTTTTAAAACCCACTTGTTTCCAACAGTCTTGCACCCTGGCAGAAGGTTAACCAACTCCCATACCTGATTCTTCTCCATTGAGCTCAACTCATCTTTCATTGCAGCCATCCACTCATTACTAGCAGGTGAAGATAAGGCTTCTTCTATAGAAGTGGGCTCATCTTCCTCAGTTGGAGTGCACATAAGAATTTCACCGTCAATCTCAAAACGACGATGTGGAACTCTTCCTCGTGCACCTCTACACAGTTGAGAATCTTGTTGACCTAATGGTCCTGATGGTGTGCTCCCACTTTCTGGGATACTCCTACTAGGTTGAAGGTCACTTACACTATCTTCAGCGACAACCGGATGAGGAACTAATTCCCCACCTTCGCTTGGAGATGGTAAAGTGGCTTCAACCTACTCTAACTCATAGAGTTATGTATGAACCGATTATAAATCTCTTAGTCTAGTTCTCCATTGAGAAATGTAGTCTTAACATCCATATGAAAAAGTTCTAAATCCTGCTGGGCGACAATAGCTAGGATCAGGCGAATTGAAGCAAATCTTACCACTGGGGAGAATGTGTCTTCATAGTCCACACCCCGCTGTTGGGTATAGCCTTTCGCCACAAGACGTGCCTTATACTTGTCAATTGACCCATTTGCCTTGCGCTTTGACTTTTAAAACCCACTTGTTTCCAACAGTCTTGTGCCCTGGCAGAAGGTCAACCAACTCCCAGACCTGATTCTTCTCCATTGAGCTCAACTCATCTTTCATTGCAGCCATCTACTCATTACTAGTAGGTGAAGATAAGGCTTCTTCCATAGAAGTGGGCTCATCTTCATCAGTTGGAGTGCACATAAGAATTTCACCGTCAATCTAAAAAACGACGATGTGGAACTCTTCCTCGTGCACCTCTACGCAGTTGAGAATCTTGTTGACCTGATGGTGTACTCCCACTTTCTGGGATACTCCCACTAGGTTGAAGGTCACTTACACTATCTTCAGCGACAACCGGATGAGGAACTAATTCCCCACCTTCGCTTGGAGATGGTAAAGTGGCTTCAACTTCCTCTAACTCATAGAGGTCAAGATTCTTACTCGCGTCTCCAATGCTAGGAAAGTCATTCTCTATGAAATCGACATCACGAGACTCTATTTCAATCCTTCCACCATTTGGATGTTCACCATACATCACATAGCCCTAGTTTTCCATACTTATGAGAAGTACTGTGAACATAACCTGCTGAGCCCTATGGGCGCAAGTTATCCAAATTTGGCTTTTGGCCAATCCAAAGCTCATATGGGGTGGATTTGACTGATTATGAAGGCACTCGATTAAGTATATAGGCTGCAGTAAAAAAGGAATCCCCCAAAAAAGATATTGGAAGGTTTGCTTGTGCCATCATAGACCTAACCATGTCTAACAATGTTCTATTCCTTCTTTCCGCAACACAATTTTGTTGTGGAGTATTAGGAATAGTAAGTTACCTGCGTATCCCTTTTTCCTCACAAAACTTCTTGAAGTGATCTGACAAATATTCGCGTCCCCGGTCAGTGTGAAGAGTTTTTTAAATTCTTCTCTTTCTGATTCTCAACCTCAGCTACAAAGCATTTGAAACAGTCCAAAGTTTCATAGCGGTGAGATATCAGATACACATAACCATATCGCGTATAATCGTCTATCAGTGTAAGGAAATAAGAGGCGCCATGGCGTGCCTTTACACTCATAGGTCCGCATATGTTAGAGTGAACTAGCTCAAGTGGTTGAGTTGCTCTCACAGCCTTTCCAAAAGGCTTCCTGCATGCTTTACCGGCCAAACAAGCCTCACAAGTTTGTAGATTGACTTTTGCGAGTGGGCCTAAAAGGCCTTCTCTAGCCAAACGAGTCATTCTATCTTGGCCTATGTGGCCCAGTCTTGCATGCCAGGTGGTAGAATCATTCACAACATACGAATAAGAGGACTGAGAATCAATTAAATCCAATTGAAAAAGACTATCCATGCAAAAACCATGTCTGAACAAAACATCATCCAAAAAGATGTCCAACTTATTACCCTTAAAAATAAAGGAAAAACCACTGTCTAATAAAGCAGTAACTGAAAGTAGATTAAGCCGAACAGTGGGTGCATATCGCACATCCTCAAGAATCAATGTGCCCCCAGTGCGCAACTTGAGCTAGTAAGAACCAACCCTAGCACCTCTTCGGAGCTATTGTTTCCCATAAAGATATGTTTGCTACCCGCTGGAATCCGGTGATAATCTACGAACCCCTCTCGATCACGTGCTACATGTTTTGTTGCACCTGTATCCACAAACCACACAGATTGGGAATGAGCAACCATCACATGTGAGGAAACATATAACTGAGAGAGAGATTTTGAAAGTACCTTCTTCGGCTCAGTGCAATCACGAGCGAAGTGTCCTTTCTGTTGATAGTTGAAGCATTTAACTTTAGACAGATCCTTTTTCCCACCACGTTTTCCTCTCTTGCGTTTCTTCATTTTTCCTTCCTTTGGCGCAGAAGTGCTAGCCTCGCCTTTCTTACCTTTCTTACTTTGTCTTCCGCGCTTGCCATTTGCATTGCGCGATCCCCCTTGGGCAACATAAGCAAGGGTCTTGTCAGGATCTCGAGTCTCGTCCTCAAGGATGACATGCTGTGAAACATCAGAAAAGTTCTTGATGTTTTCACTGTGGGTCAATATCTATTTCATATTGGCCCATGAGGCAGGAAGGGACCTTATGACAGCTCTGACTTGCTGCTCATCTGTGAGCGCATGGCCAGCATCCCTTAGCTTACCAATCATATTGGACATCACCCTTAGATGTTCACTCATGGTATGCTTAGGGTCTTTTGTGTACTCCTCAAACTTGATCACAAGGCTACGAAGCCGCGTAGTTGATGTTCCACCAAAAGAGAACTTGAGCTGCTCCCATAAAGCTTTGCAAGTTGGAAGTTCATCATACTGCCCGATTAGATCATTTTGCAAGCTGCTCAACAAGGTGTAGCGCGCACTACGATCTTTCTGATTCCACTTCTGGTAGGCAGTGTGGTCTCTTAGGGGTTGCGCCTCAGTTGGCGCGACCATCTCTTTGGTCAAGTGCTCCTCGAGCTCTTGTTCGTTCAGCATGAATTTCATCTTTTTGTGCCAAACGTCATAATTATCTCCGTTAAGTTTCTCACCCTTAACGAGATCAGCTATGATATTCTTGGTGGCCATTATATTCACTACATTAGATTGCGTAAGGAAAAGACATTAATTATACATCCTTTTATTTATTTCAAAAAATTCAAATGAAAAACATAATCCTTCCTCACATCATGAAATCAAAAATTTGCTAAGCTCGTAATCATCTCCCATGTATGTGAGTTGGGAAAAATATTTTTCAAGTAATTTTTTTGCAATAAATTTCATCATTATATAAGCCACAATATAAATTATCCACATGATAATTTAGAACAATATAAAATTGCACCATGCAATAAAGTGTGCAAGGACTCCATTGAGCCCTATTGGCATTCTAATAACTTATGCTAAGAAAATTCTGGCTTGAATAATGTGCGTGCGAAATTACATCCCCGTACAAGGCTTTTTGGAAATATACAGGAAAATAGTAGAATACAACATTTTTTAGAATCCTACTACAAACTACTCCAATAAAACAAATGGAGATGCTGCACAACACATTATTCTCAAAAGAATTTTCTTAAAAACAAGAGTAAACACATTAAACATAAGTTTCTTTAGAATGCCAATCTAGTATCCATCCATTTAACCTAAAACTAGCATGCTCAAATAACAAGTTAAAGGTAATTTAAATGGATGAATAGGCCACATTCTCCTTCCAAGGAAAACGGGCGTAAATGCCTTGAAATTGGGTTTAAAGAGGTGTGGACTTGCTAAAATCCCAACAAATATATTTCAACAAAAAACATATTTAAACCATAACTCTAATTTTACAAACCATTAATCTAATAATCACGAAATTTTATGGAGTTCATCCTCAACTATAAGAGAACAAAAGCATATAATAATTTTTCAAAAAAACATGCTCAATAAATTTTGAATTTTTGTAATGGGTCTCGTTCATTTATTCGAAAAAAATCGCAGCATGCACATAATTATACTAGCATGTTAAAGGCGAATCAACAAGTAATCATGCTCTGATACCAATGTTGAAACGATTACAACAATTATTGCACTACCACGTAACACGTAGTGGGTTCGGAAACATACCGTATGAAGTCTCCGAATATTCTGACATAAGATCCTTGTTGTTACGAGCCTCCAACACGCTTGATCTTTTTCGCAGGTACGAAAACGGCTACTAGAGTCGAGTTCTTCATCCACGAACCAAATCCTAGAGCTTGGTGATTGCTCTAGAGAGAGTGCTATCGAGAGAGGGTTATTGCTATGACTTCTGACTTATTGGGATATCTCTAGCCTTTATATAGAGATACAATTAGAGACTGGCTTTACCTCAAACTCTTAGGAGATAAAGATTGTATTTATCTCAAACACTTAAGAGATAAAGATTCTCTAAATAACTGTATTTATCCAAACTAGCAAATACACATTATCTGTTAGTGGGCAGATAATGGGTCCATTGACCCAATTTATTAACACAAACTAAAAAAGATTTCATAGCATTCGCTGCTCTAGCAAAAGCATTCAGCAGAACAAGTACGCAAATTCTCTACTACTTTTGTAGACTAAACACTGCTATATTCATGTACTTGAACACACCAAGCTCCTATTTAATTCATAACAGAGCACACTTTCATGCTTTAGAAAACATTACTCTGCCTGCTCGAACAGAACACTCTTCCACAACCACATGCCATTGCAGGCATAATATGCATCTTCAGACCCTATTCAGCCCTTTCTACAATCCTTACAGGAAAACCGGCTTTCTGTCTTTGACGACAAGTAAGAGATGAAAATTGGCTCAACCCCTTTCTCGAGTTTTGGAACAGCCTGGAATCACTATAAAACACTAGCAATGACACTCTTCATCTACAAAAATGCCATTTCACACCAGGTAATGTATTAGAGTCATTTTCAATAAAGCTGTAACACCCCAAAATTTTATGCTGATTTTATGGTAAAAAAAAAGAAAAAGAAAAGAAATGATAGCAGCTACAAAAATGCCATTTCAAGGGACTTTTTCGGTGATTGGAGTTGCCTTTTCCAGTAAGTCTCCCTTTTGTTTTCATCTTCTATTTTGTTTTAGAAATTTGGTTGAAGGGAAGCATGAGAGGAACGTGAAAAAAGTTGTATATTAGGACTGCCGTACTTCATAGAATTGAAATCAAAGTATAGTGTATATATTTATCGCGAGATCATGGCCGAATATAGATGGGTTTGTGGCAATTTGGGTAGATCACAGAGAATAACCTGCGTCACTGAGAAACCTTGGTCGTGCGTCTCTATGAGATATGGGTATATATGTGACCGTGATATGTAGGTGTGTGCGTGTGTATGGGCAAGGGCGAGAGAGAGCACTGCAGTGAGGCAGTGTGTTGTCTGTGTGTTTTGTGTGCAACTGGGTGGATGAGAAGTATGTGTGTGTGTGTGTGTGTGAAGTGAAACAGGGCTGCAAACAGCCCATATGTACATATTGTGCCAGTGTTTTCTACGTGTGTGTGTGTGTGTGTGTGTGATGTGGTGTGCGATTGGTGAGTGCTGGGACAATGTGTGTCTGTATACATGGTGTGTATGTATATAAGTGTGTATGTGTGGGTTTTAGAGTGAGATAGAGGCCATGAGCTGCTGGTTTAGATCTCTAGAGAGAGATCATGGGTATTGCTCTCATTTTTGGGTTCTTGAAAGTGAGCAAGTTTTCTGTAATCTTAAGAGGTTGACTGTGATGGCTTAATAGATGACAGGAGGACTGCCCATTCTTTGTGATTGCTGTGAGTAAGAGTTGTGTGTGAAGTAGGTAAACCGTGCATGAGTGTGTGGGCTATAGTGCTATGTGTGTATGTGGGTTTAGAGGAAGATAAGGTAGAGAGAGAGGGAGTGAACTGAAATGGGTGCAAAGAGGGCAGCTGTGTGTTAGGTTTGTTATGTGCGTGTGAGGGTGTGTGAAATGTGAGTGAAATGGCAGTGAACATATGCCGTGATTTGTGAGTTTGCCTGGGTGAGTGCCGTGTAGAGGTAGTGTGTGGAAACTGTGTGTCGTAGTGTATGGGAGGAGAGAAATAGAATGGAGACAACCTGTGTAGTGTAGTGGGGTGAGAGTATATATGTGTATATAAGAGTGTATGCATGAGTGTGTGTAGAGTGATGTATACATATATGTGGGTGAGTGTGTGCAGTGGGTTATAAAGAGGTGAATTAGAAGATGGAGTTGATGGGTTTGTTGCTGTGTCTTGGATGTGTGAATGGAGGGAGTACTGAGTGCATGTGTGTGATGGGTGCGTGTGTCAGTGAGCTGTGTACTCATGTGTGTGTGTACGGATAATGTTAGGCTCGTTACGCACTTTGGATAGCGTATAGCGAATATTAGAACGTAAAAATTTATAGTACAGTACCTGAGACCATGCTAGAATTACTGGTAAAATTTCATAATTTTCTAAGATCATATGTATTTTTAATATCTTCTGCAAGCTTAAAATGGTAAAATTCTTTTGAAGGCTTTAAACCCTGAAAATGTTCTTCGGAAAAATTACAATAATACGTTTATAGTATAATAAAGACTAATTGTAAATTTGGTGATTTTTAAAGTTCATTTGCTATCATTTCTCTATCGCATTGACTTTAACAAAATGAAATTTTTTAAAAAAAATTAATGCCTTTTTATTTCTGATTTCAATTTCAATAATTTTTATAAGTCTTCTAAACCTGTTACAAAAATTATGAGCCTTTATTTCCAACCAGAAGAAATTATGGCAATTTATTGGTTTTAGTGTATTTAAGAAAATTATTTTTATTAGAAAATAATAGAAATATTCAAAAATTTTCATAATTTTCAGAGATCATATGTATTTTTAATATCTTCTACAAGCTTAAAATGGTAAAATTCTTTTGAAGCCTTTAAACCCTGAAAATGTTCTCAGAAAAATTACAGTAATACTTTTATAGTATAATAAAGACTAATTGTAAATTTGGTGATTTTTAAAGTTCATTTGCTATCATTTCTCTATCGCATTTAATTTAACAAAATGAAAATTTTTAAAAAACTTTTAATGGTTTTTTATTTATGATTCAATTTTAATATTTTTTATAAGTCTTCTAAGCTGTTACAAAAATTATGAGCCTTTATTTCCAACCAGAAGAAATTATGGCAATTTATTGGTTTTAGTGTATTTAAGAAAAATATTTTTATTCGAAAATAATAAAAATATTCAAAAATTATATTTTTATCCCATATGCAAATTAAACTATAAATAAAGTTTAATGAGCGACTAGAACATTTTTGAGATATTTTTGAGTCTCGGGGAGTGTCAAAATTCGAGGTAGGTTAGTCGTGAGGGAAACCGCTCTGAGTTTCATCATGTCCGGGTAGAGAGATGGGTACACTATAGATAACTATATCTAGATTTTAATGCAATAGTATGAATAAGTGTTCTGATAAATGACTCTGCCAACCTAGGTTAATCTCGAGGAATTTGGTCGAGAGCTTTTTTTAGCTTCAGCGCTTGGAATGAGGTAAGGGATTTTCATCCGAACCTAACTCCTCTATTTGATTCGTATATTATTCTGATTTGCCATCGTTATTTCTTCAGAATCAGTTTTAATTGTTATGAAATTTCATTGATTGCCATTAATACCATGTTTTAAGCCTGACACGTTTCTTGAAATTCTGTTCGATGCTTTGTATTTATTTTTCGTTGTGCATCGATTTAATCATTGTATTATCGATCATTGCACTCTGCATATTGACATGAGTTAGTGTATTGAGGAGTTATAAGGATGGTCTGTATCGGGGGTGATATAAGGATGGTCTGTTATTGTCGGGAGATGGTAGTACCTTGAGGGTCTAGCTAGTGTTCGTATGCATATGTAACAACAGTGTTATTGAGCATCGCCTTTGTGGCTTTGCTAAGTGATTACCCTGTACTGCCTGTGTAACTTTGCTAAGTGTTTTCCCGCACTGCCTGTGTGGCTTTGCAAATTTACTCATGTCAATATCATCTGCATTGCATACAATGTAATTGAATTGTTTTCGTTGATATCTGATTTAAGGTAGAGAGTCGAATCTCTTCCTCATTACCTTTGCAATAAATCTGTTAATCATTTGAAATCCATTTTTCTGAATTTTGAGCGACCTTACTGAGCTCCCAAAAGCTCACTCCCCTTTGACTTCCTTTCAGCAGGTGGTAACCAGCGTTAGAATTCTTGAAATTGGACTTGAGACTAGCGAGCGAGTGAATTTAAGTTACTGTGTTTTTCTATTAGAACCCCTGCGTGGGTGAAGAGTATTGTTTAAATTTTGTAGAATATCAATTTGGTATTTTATTTATGAAATCAATTATGAGTATGATTTCATTGAAGGTTAGTTGCTCTGATGATGGTTGTCCACTTTGGATTATGAGAACATATTAGTGTATCTGATCGATTGAGTGTTAACATTTCAAAAAATTTTGGGATGTTACAGTTGGTATCAGAGCATAGGTATGAGATTCTGTAGACTCATAAGCCTAAGATAAACTGTGTCTGAAATTGGACTTTGAAAACTTGTGCTAGATTTTGAAGACTTATTTGGGGTTTTAACATTGGATTGAGATATGCGCTAAATACGCAATAGTCGGCAGGTTACTTACCTTAGAATTCTAGGATTTTAAGTGTTAACCAAAGAAAAGGATTGTAGGATAAAATTATAATCTTTTGGTTCCTTTGAGTAGCTATTAAATAGAAGCTATGAACGATAAAACTCGTGATTGCTAATGGATGTGTGATACATATGTTTATAGAATTAGATTTTTGGGTCCTTTAAGAAAAAAAAATTCTGTGGTGATGGATTTGGAACTTGTTCAAACTGGTTGGTTTGACATAGAGTGCACAACAAAAGCATAGTGGTTACGGTTTCAGTATTTGGCAAGTGCTTATAGCAAATTTTCTTATATGCTAAAATAGTGGTCCATTCATGTACCAGCGTACCTTGAGATTTTTTATTTAAGAAGCTCAGTGACAAAGTTATCCAAGAAATTAGCTGATGATAGAAGTTTGGTATTGTAGGAATTCTGCTTAGGCAGTGGTTGGTCCATAAAATTAGGCAGTGAATATTATAAGCTACAAGCAGGATGGAAAACAAAGATCTTAAGTATCAATCATCGGCCCCATAAACTTGAAAATTTAGCTCTTCTAGCAGGGTGGTGATGATAGAATCAGTTTCGTGCTCGAGTGTATTTTGGAATAAAAGAAAGTAATAGGTGTTGTACTCAGGCAGTCTTAATTCTATAATAATGCACTGTGGGTGGAAGTCAAAGACTAGGCTGCGTTCCGTGGGGTTAAGTATCGATTAAAGACCTATAAATGTTTAGTTCTTTTATTGTGAAAATCTTGGAAAGAGAAATGACTCTCAAACCTCATAGTCATTTGGACCATGAGCTTCTAAGAATGTTAAATGCATAAGTGAGGGTCCCATATATTTGAGCTTAGTGATACGACTTGAACGAGAATTGTAACGTTTTGGTATTCATGGGGACATAAACATCATTGCGAAGTTTAGGCAGTTCATTGGTACTAAGTTGGTTGTTATCAGGGTTACGTAGTGGAAGCGCAGTGCTAAGATATTGTCAACATTGTGAAATTCGAGGACGGATTTTGTTAACAGGGGATGAATGTAATATCCCAGTTCCATATTAAGATAAATTTACTTAAACGATTAGTGACAATTAAATGGTATAAATGAAGAAAGGATAAATTGTAGAGATAATTTAATATCATAGCAGAGCTTGTGACTTAGGAGTACTGATATTTGAGGTAATATTTATTGGTAAATTAAATTATGTTAAAAATATATCGGTCAACTGTGACTTTGAGGTTCTTAATGAATATACTTTTTAAATCGCTTATAACCGTATTTGGATTATTTTACCAACCATTTAACTGGATCAGGTTATAGGATTCTGTAGACTCGTAGGCTGATGAGAGTGGTAGTTAGAACTTAAGGTTTGATCCTTTAGAGTGAAAGTCATATGTGATAACTGCATAGTACTTTAGTGCACCATATGCTTGAAGTTAAGCTTGCTGCTATTAAGTAGATTGTGCGAGAAGTATAATTTGATACGTTCTCTGAAAAGCGTAGCAGAAGCATGATAATTAGAAATTGACTTAATTGGTTGAGTTTGGAGTGGAGTAAATATGGTTCAGTAAACTTTGTACTATCTAAGGCATAACCATTTTGAGGTTGAGTAATGATATCCGGTTAGTTGGATTATAGAATCCTAGGTTATAATCTAAAACATTATAGTATGGTGAAATGCTTAAAGTTGCTATGACTTTTATTGAAGCTGCTATTGATGTTCTCGACTTGTATTTTGGAAGTTATATGTGACACCCGATGACGATTATGAATGCTGTCTCATGAGAAATTTGAAGGGAGTTTTCATTGTGGAATTGGTTATATGCGATTGTGAACTTTCAAATGTTAGTTAGTAAATAATAATAATCTTTTGAACATAGGTCTCGAATTTGAGTGTATTTGGAATAAGAACTAAGTTATTAAACATCAAGGTCATCACATTTGTGAGGCTCTGAAACCATTAGAGCACAAGTGATAATCTGATGGGTTTGAGCTTGACATTACCATTTGAAAATGTATTGTTGAGATAGGACATGAATTTTCGTGCAGAGTTTAAGCAGTACTCCGCTATTACGATGATGGCTATTGAGAGTTACATAGTGAAAGTGTAGGCGTTGTAAGTATCATGAAATACGAGGCCGAAATTCTTTTAGCGAGAGAAGCATGTAATACTCTGGCCCCAAATTCGACTTTCGGTAACCTGATATGAATTTACTTGCACTTTTAGCGACCATTCTCACCATTTACCCGATTTAAGAAGATGAGTGGAGACAGGGTTAAATTTTAAGATGTCCAAGCATGGTAGAGCTTGTGATTGAAGAGTATTGATATTTGAGATAATATTTATTAGTGGGTTAAAGTGTGTTAAAAGCAAATTTATCAGTGTTGTACTTCTGGGCCTATAGCGGACACTCTTTGTGAAGATGCTTAAAATGGTATCTAGGTGGTTTGTCAACTGTCAAAATGCATCTAGGACTATCAGTGCTTGAGGTGTTATGACCGTGGATGCTAGGAATCAGACATGACGAAGAGTATAAATTTCGAGGACGAAATTTTTATAAGTGGGGAAGAATGTAACACCCCAAAATTTTATGTTGATTTTACGGTATAAAAAAAAAGAAAAAGAAAAAGAAAAGAAATGATGTAGGTTAGAGGAGCTGAGCGTTATAGTTTGTGACAATTAGCGACAAAATTATTTTAGAAATAATAATTAATAATTTAATGTTAACAGTTCTAAGTAATATTGATTGAAGTGTTTAGTGATGATTAGCGTGACCGAATTTTTATCGACAGCCTTTAGCGACATTTTTTCATATATATTTACTAAACGCCAACGTGTATTTTTAGCGGCGAACTATCTACAGTAGCATTCGGTATACTTTCAGCGACAATTAAATTTTTAATAACGGTTTACTTATTAGCGACGATTTCTCCAACAGAGTGGCGTAGCAACCATATATAATTTTTCCTAACACATCACGTATTGAAAAGTATTAGTTGGAAGTTTTAGCGACAAATGGTGTATAGGGTTCTTTTATTTTCTAATTAGGGTTTACTGTGACTATATTTATATTGAATAGTTTGGGCAGCCGTCAAGGCTCCCTGTAAGCCATCAAACTCACCTAGAGAGAGAGAGGCAGAGAAAGATCAAAGGACTTTTCCAGCGCTCGGAGTTGCCTTTTCCGGTAAGTCTCCTTTTTGTTTTAGAAATTCGGTTGAAGGGAAGCATGAGAGGAACGTGAAAAAAGTTGTATATTAGGACTGCCGTAGTTCGTAGAATTGAAATCAAAGTACAGTATATATATTTATCATGAGATCATGGCCGAATATAGATGGGTTTGTGGCAATTTGGGTAGATCACAGAGAATAACCTACGTCACTGAGAAACCTTGGCCGTGCGTCTCTGTGAGATATGGGTATATATGTGACCGTGATATGTAGGTGTGTGCGTGTGTATGGGCAAGGGCGAGAGAGAGCACTGTAGTGAGGCAGTGTGTTGTCTGTGTGTTTTGTGTGCAACTGGGTGGATGAGAAGTATGTGTGGTGTGTGTGTGTGAAGTGAAACAGGGCTGCAAACAGCCCATATGTACATATTGTACCAGTGTTTTGTACGTGTGTATGTATGATGTGGTGTGCGATTGGTGAGTGCTGGGACAATGTGTGTCTGTATACATGGTGTGTATGTATATAAGTGTGTACATGTGGGTTTTAGAGTGAGATAGAGGCCATGAGCTGCTGGTTTAGATCTCTAGAGAAAGATCATGGGTATTGTTCTCATTTTTGGGTTCTTAAAAGTGAGCAGGTTTTCTGTAATCTTAAGAGGTTGACTGTGATGGCTTAATAGATGACAGGAGGACTGCCCATTCTTTGTGATTGCTGTGAGTAAGAGTTGTGTGTGAAGTAGGTAAACCGTGCATGAGTGTGTGCGCTGTAGTGCTATGTGTGTATGTGGGTTTAGAGGAAGATAAGGTAGAGAGAGAGGGAGTGAACTGAAATGGGTGCAAAGAAGGCAGCTGTGTGTTAGGTTTGTTATGTGCGTGTGAGGGTCTGTTTGCATGAGTGTGGTAGTGTGTGAAATATGAGTGAAATGGCAGTGAACATATGCCGTGATTTGTAAGTGTGCCTGGGTGAGTGTCGTGTAGAGGCAGTGTGTGGAAACTGTGTGTCGTATGTATGGAAGAGAGAAATGGAATGGAAACAACCTGTGTAATGTAGTGTAGTGGGGTGAGAGTATATATGTGTTTATAAGAGTGTGTGTAGAGTGCTTTGTACATATATGTGGGTGAGTGTGTGCAGTGGGTTATAAAGAGGTGAATTAGAAGATAGAGTTGATGGGTTTGTTGCTGAGTCTTGGATGTGTGAATGGAGGGTGTACTGAGTGCATGTGTGTGCTGGGTGCGTGTGTTAGTGAGCTGTGTACTCATGTGTGTGTACGGATAATGTTAGGCTCGTTACACACTTTGGATAGCGTATAGTGAATATTAGACAGTAAAAATTTATAGTATAGTACCTGAGACCATGCTAGAATTACTGGTAAAATTTTATAATTTTCTGAGATCATATGTATTTTTAATATCTTCTGCAAGCTTAAAATGGTAAAATTCTTTTGAAGCCTTTAAACCTTGAAAATGTTCTCGGAAAAATTACAGCAATACTTTTATAGTATAATAAAGACTAATTGTAAATTTGGTGATTTTTAAAGTTCATTTGCTATCATTTCTCTATCGCATTGACTTTAACAAAATGAAAATTTTAAAAAAAATTTTAATGCCTTTTTATTTCTGATTTCAATTTCAATAATTTTTATAAGTCTTCTAAAGCTGTTACAGAAATTATGAGCCTTTATTTCCAACCCGAAGAAATTATGGCAATTTATTGGTTTTAGTGTATTTAAGAAAATTATTTAAATTTTGTAGAATATCAATTTGGTATTTTATTTATGAAATCAATTATGAGTATGATTTCATTGAAGGTTAGTTGCTCTGATGATGGTTGTCCACTTTGGATTATGAGAACACATTCTCTTAGTGTATATGATCGATTGAGTGTTAACATTTCGGAAAATTCCGGGATGTTACAAAAGCTCCACATTCCAATTTCCATGTCTTTCTTCAACGACCTTTCGGGGCAAAATTCAGCCCAATCTAACCCCCACAACTTCTCTACACTCCCCATCGTGTAAGCATGATAAGTCACCCTCATACCCTTCTTGACAACTATTCCATCAGCCAACATGCCGTCTTCTATAGCTCCTTTTGTGTCTACTGGCACATGTGGATACAATCTTATGCTTTCGGAGAGTGCAGCGTGCGTGTAAATCATGTCTTTCAGTTCCTCACACACGGATGCATCTGCCTTCTCTGTAGTCTCTTTGAGAATCTCGCTCTCAACTGTTGAAGAATGATTCAAAGTTGTTAAAGATAAGTTTTTCTAGAATTATCTTTTAGTGGTTTAGTGGCTTAGTGGTCTAGTGGCTTAGTGGGGTAATGGTGTAATGGCTTAGTGGTGTACTGGCTTAGTGGTGTCGTGGTTCATGTTTTTAGGAATTCTTGTTATGTGTAAACCTATATAAAGGCACTAGTGGTTCATCATTTTGTGTGCATCAAACAATTGAGTGAAATAATACTGATGGTGCCGGAAATGGTTCGATGATACGTGGAGGTGCCACAAAGGATGCGGTCTGAGTTGGCTTCCAGGTAGGCAACGTGGGAGACAGCAAGGACGGCGCAAGGGCCGAGGACAAGGCTCCCCAGACAGGTCGTGAGGGGTGGCAGTGCTGCGCAGGCAAGGTGACGATGAACAGGACCGACAGTCTGCAGTCCGTAATGAGGGTATGGCGTCCAGGGTCCGTAGACGGGAGTTCAAGTATATTTCTCTCACTAGAATTCCAGAGAGAATGTTTCCTTTAGAGAGAGAAAGTGAAAAGTCCAAATGAGAATAAGATCCTTGAAAAAGCTCCAAAGTCCACTATTTATAGGCAAAAATGTGCATGTGTCATAAGTTGACATGTGTCGCCCCCTGGGAACGACACGTCACCAGGGGGCCAACGCACTGACCCTTCGTTGGACTGCCGGTTCCTAAGTTCGTGCTGCCCTGCCCTTGCAACATCTCTCTGCCTGTCTGAGGAGACTGATCATGCCGCGGTAGCATGGTCAGAGTAGCCCGTTGCCCCAGCCTCCAGTCCAAGCCCTTACTGAATCCCACAGGTCCTGGCAGCGGTGGGGAAGACCCGACGCCCAGCTGCCAGGTGGACTAGGCAAGATGCCCTTCCGAAGACCTGCTCCCATCTCGGAGTGACCCGGGGGTCATAGTCCTTAGGGGTGCCGACGCGAGCCCCCAGTGCCAGAGCACGTAGGCCAGTCACGCAGGCACCCCGGCGGAGATAGTGTCCTGGAGGAGTAGCCTATCCCGTGAGCATATAACATGATTGCAGCGCATGGGGCGCGGTTGAGTGCGGGCGACGAGGGTCGCAGAGTGATCTCCGAGCGACAAGGGTCGTTGCGTGGATGGCGCGCGACCGTGAGCGACGGTTGTCATGGCGACAGAGCGGCCACAAGTGACGGTCATCGAGACTACGGGCGACGGTCATCGCGACGAAGGGGCACGGCCGAGAGCGACGGTTGTCGCGACTATGGCGGAGTGCGGCCGCGAGCGACGGTCGTCGTGACAATGGGGTGGGGTCAAAGGTGACGGCGTCGGTGTTCAAGGCAGGTGGCCGACCCCCATGGGGTGGCCGACCCCCAAGGGAGGCCGACGCTTGGGGGAGGCCGAGCCTAGAGGGAGGCCGACCCCCCGAGGGTGGCCGACCCCTTGGGGGAGGCCGACCCCCTCAGGGTGGCCGACCCCTTGGAGTGGAAGGCACGCCGAAGTCGCTTCACGAATGGTTCACGTGACTTGAGCATGCGTTGCTTTGACCGGCCCTCGAGCGTTGAAAAGTTGACCGCTGACTGGGTGATGTGTCGTGCAAAGTGGGTCCCTTGGCGGGTCTTGGGGTGCGACCAGAATAGGGTATGAACATAAGCCCCCTGCGTGCGGCGGGCGCGGAGGGGCAACCCGAGCGGGCGTCGCATGCATAAACGATGTGGTTACAGCCCCTGTTGCTGCGGGGGCCAAGGTTCCTGGTAATGGAGCCGGCGATGACGCTAAGCCCGTGTAGCAGTTTGATTGAGCCGGCGATGGCTTCAAGGTTGTGAGCCCATCCCGTAGTTTGATTGTGCCGGCGATGGCTTCAAGGTTGTGAGCCCATCCCGTAGTTGATTGTGCCGGCGATGGCTTCCAGGTTGTGAGCCCATCCCGTAGTTGATTGTGCCGGCGATGGCTTCCAGGTTGTGAGCCCATCCCGTAGTTGATTGTGCCGGCGATGGCTTCAAGGTTGTGAGCCCATCCCGTAGTTGATTGTGCCGGCGATGGCTTCAAGGTTGTGAGCCCATCCCGTAGTTTGATTGTGCCGGCGATGGCTTCCAGGTTGTGAGCCCATCCCGTAGTTTGATTGTGCCGGCGATGGCTTCAAGGTTGTGAGCCCATCCCGTAGTTTGATTGTGCCGGTGATGGCACTAGCCCGTGCTGGCGCTCAGCCCATGCCGCAGGGAGGGGTCCTCGTGCAGGAGCACTACGAGCGGAGCCTCCAGAATGCCGCACACTCTAGAGAGTGGGTTGAAGGTCTTCCATGCCCATGGCGGGGGCGCATGGTGTGGTGAACGGGTGTTATGCCCGGAGGCTTGTAACATGGTCGTGGTGCATGGACATGGCGACGATTGTCGCGGGGACAATACATGGTGCCGGAGCACATGTCATGAAAGTGGTGGGGCGACGAACGTCGCGAAGCAATACTTTGTGCCGGGGCACATGTGATAAGAATGGCGCATGGGTGCGGCGACGAAGGTCACGGAGCATATACTTGGTGCCGGGGGCACGCATGATGAGAATAACGCACGGGCGCGGCGACGAACGTCGCGGAGCTATACTTGGTGCCGGGGGCACGTATCATGAAGATGGCGCACGGGCGCGGCGACGAACGTCGCGGAGCTATACTTGGTGCCGGGGGCACGTATGATGAGGATGGCGCACGGGCGCGGCGACGAACGTCGCGGAGCTATACTTGGTGCCGGGGGCACGCATGATGAGAATGGCGCACGGGCGCAGCGACGAACGTCGCGGTAGTGCATCAAGTGACCATTGGCGTTGAGCGCGCGTTGTAAAGAGCGCGATGAGTTGGCACAAGCGACGCGGTTCAAGGAGATGGCACGCGGGCGACGGGGCCTGTCGCGGAGCTGTCATGTGAATGCGTGCGACGAAGGTCGTGGAGGTGGCGCGCGGGCGCGCACTGCGGTCATAGCGGTGACGGCGCGTGGTCGACAAACTGTGGCGAGGCGCCGGCGGACGGGAGCGTAAAGTAAAGAAAAAAGAAAGAAAAAGAAAAGAAAGAAAGAAAGAATAGAAAAAGAAAGAAAGAAAGAGAAAAAGAAAAAGAAAAAGAAAAGAAAATTGCCCACCCCTATATAAGGAGCGGAGGGGGGCAGGGCGGAGGCACCGCCATTTGTGCCTACGCAAGTCAGAGAGAGAGAGAGAGAGAGAGAGAGAGAGAGAGAGAAAGAGAGAAAAAGGGATGGTGAGAGAAGAGGTGGAATTGGGCGAGGGGTCGTCGGGGCCAGGGGGTCGGCCAGTTGGTGGCTCTGCGAGGGGAGGGGGGTCGGCCAGCCACGGGGGGTCGGCCGCACGAGAGGGGTCAGCCGAGCGAGGGGGATCGGCCGGACGGGGTGGGTCGGCCCAGCGAGGGGGATCGGCCGGGCAAGGGGGGTCGGCCCAGCGAGAGGGGTCGGCCGCGCATGGGGTGTCGGCCAGCCACGGGGGTCGGCCGCACGAGAGGGGTCGGCCGCACATGGGGGGTCGGCCAGTCACGGGGGGTCGGTCACGCAGGGTGTCCGACAGGCCCAAGTCCCATCCTCACAGCCCGGAGCGACGCCAGCAGCGAAAAAAGTTCGGCAGAAGATGTGGGCGAAGCCGCGAGGGGCCGCGACGGGTACATCGCGACCGCCGCGGGATATGATGACTGTACCTGTGCCGGCGCCGCCAGTCGATGAGGCCACACCGTCAGTGGGTGTCGAGGCGGCAGTGCCATTGACCTTTGATGATGGCGGTAGGAGGTCCTACGATCCGGAGCCAGATAAAACAAACACATTGCTGGGGGTGAGGGGAGTAGTACCGTGTGTACCGGACCGTGAGCTGTGGAGGGAGTTGGCCATTCGTGTGGCAGACGGAGCGTTCAGGACACCGTGGGGTGGTCCGTCGATGGGAGAGGAGCCTCGGCTGTCGTCACCCTACCTTCGCGCGCCGAGCCCGGCGGAGGCGCCTGTGATGTCGCCGAGGTATGTACCGGCATTGTTGATTGGGAGAGAGGACATACCTTGGTCGCCGGTGATGTTCAAGGGCCATAGTGCGATGCCGGTAGGGTGGGACTTTTGGTGTGAGCATATGTTGGAGACACCGGTGAGGGCGCAGGTGTTGCAGGCACTAGGGCTGTTACCGGCGATCAATGTTACGGCGAGGGGGCTGGAGTTATATAGGGATACGCCAGGGATGACCCGATTGCTGGCAAGATGGAGCACGCAGTCGCATACGTTCGTGACCGAGTTCGGGGAGATCGGGCCGACGTTACTCGATGTGTTGATGCTGACAGGGCTGCCGATACACGGGGAGGTGGATGCACGGGTGACCCGGCTGAGCGGGGAGGAGCGGTTGTTGCAGACGCAGCTACTGGACATTTTGGCGGAGACGAAGAGGCACCGGAAGGGGACGTACGGTGGGTGGCTGCGCCAGTTCTACGGCACGCCGCAGGCGAGGACAGGCCAGAAGTTGGGCAATGCTGCCCAGTTCGTGATGGGTCCGTATCATGGCAGCGATCGGTACGAGTTGGTGGCGTTTTTGGCGATGTTCTTATCGAGGTAAATTTTGTACTGTCGTGTGATTATTCGTGAATATATCGTATGTCCTGCTTGCCCTGTAAAACGTCAAACTGACATATGTTGCCGGTCGTTGTTTGCAGGTTTGTGTTTGAGGGGACACCTGAGGATGGCATTTCCCCGAGGGTGTTTCCCTTGGCCATTAGGATGGCGCAGGGAAGGCGGGTCGGCTTGGCTCCGGTGTACTTGGGCACGTTATACTCGCGGCTAGATCAGTTCGTGAATGACGTGAAGCGGTCGTATGGTCGGTATCAGGTGGCGACGTACGTGGACTGGATGTTTTTGCAGAGGTACCTGTACGAGTGCTTTCCAGGGTACCGTCCTGACGGATACCCACTCGCACACCCGTCACCGACGATGGGGACAGTGACCCGTCCAGGCAGGTCGCGGCAGGTGGCGTTGTGGTGTAGCGGGTCTCGGGCTTTTGCTTGGGCAGGCATCAGGAGGCCGGGGTGCCCGTTGGCACAGATTCTAGACA
This sequence comes from Escallonia herrerae, assembly GCA_033070095.1. Taxonomy (NCBI): domain Eukaryota; kingdom Viridiplantae; phylum Streptophyta; class Magnoliopsida; order Escalloniales; family Escalloniaceae; genus Escallonia; species Escallonia herrerae. Next base: position 7,804 of record JAVXUP010002528.1, on the reverse strand, counting down.
AACGGGGGGAATGTGAGCGACGGCCCTATATGGAGATGCATGCGTCATATGGTACGCCGCCATGGCTGCACGTGCAGGAGGTGACGACAGATCTGAGCCGGAGAGGCGAGCTAGCGCCAGGACAGCTGGCGCTATTGGTCGCGTATTTTCCCGGCTGGCTCCCGGTATTGACAGATGATGGCGGGAAGCCCGCCGAGTGCTGCTATTATGTGGCGAGGTATTGCCCGGACCGTCTGTCGTTGGCGTTCGGGTACGATCTAGAGCCCCCATGCGGTTATGACAGCCCTTGGAGTGTGGCGACGGCTTTTGGGTATACACTATATGACAGAGCCCGCGAGTGGCCGGCACCGACGACAGAGTGGAGGCAGCCAGGGACAGAGGTGGCAGGGGCGGTGACCGCGGATTATGCGCATTGGTGGGAGCGACTGCGAGGGAGCTGGGCCGGATGGCTGGCACAGCCGTCAGGCACACGTCGACAGGTAGATGTGTTCGCATGTGACCGAGCCCTGAGTTTGATATCGGCCACAGTCGCGAGGCAGTGCGGGATGCTGTCACTGGTGACCGGGAGTTCTGTTCCGAGCTCGGAGAGGGAGGCGGAGGAGGATGCCGTAGAGTTGGGGGACGCTGCTCCCGGGGAGGACCGTGGGGAGGAGCCTATTGCCGAGGTGCCGAGGGTGCCGGGGGCCGGCAAGGGGCCCTTGTCGGCATTGCGAGTGGGGATGATGGAGACAGCTCGTCAGGCTAGTGCTGGTACCTCAGCCCCACACCTATCAGGGGCGAAGAGGCCGCGCGACGTATTAGAGGAGCTAGACTCTGAGGTTTGCTTCTGTCCTTTCTTTTTGTCGTATAAATATGGTTTGCATATTGCTCATAATCTGTGAACTGACAGCGGTTTTGCCAGGGGGACGAGGAAGAGGCGGTCGCGGGGGGAGCGAGGCCGAGACTGAGATCGCAGGCGAGGAGGCTATGGCAGCCGAGGCCGGCAGATTAGTTGACAGTGACGAGACCGAGGCCGTTGAGCTATTGACGGCCAGTGTGCCGAGGAGGGTGAGCCCATTGCCTGCTACTGAGGAAACGGTGGGGGCACTATACGGCGGAGAGGGGAGCGATACGGTGATGTTCGACATTGACGAGGACTGGTGGACAGGCATGGAGACGCAGGTTGTGGGAGGTGATGGTGGCGAAATGGCGGAGCCTGAGTCTGTTGTTGCTGCCTCGATTCGTGAGCGAGAGACACCGGTTCAGGCCGTGGTGGTGCGACGGCATGACACATTGCCGGAGTCCGTGGTTGAGGTCGGAGCTACTCTTCTGGCGATGCACTCAGCCACGATTGGGGCGCAGAGGGCGGGTGGGATGTCGGAGATTTCTGCAGCGGGCGGCAGTGGCGCGACAGTCGGAGATATGAGTAGAGGATCCTCGAGCGGTCAGGTGGATGTGGCAGCTTGGGGGGGCCTCCAGCTACCGGCGGAGACTGTGCGCCGGTTAGAACTGGTGAAGGCAGCGTTCCCGCAGACATTCGAGAGCGTGGTGGTAGAGAACCCAGTACTACGGATGTGGGTGTCTGCAGGGTTTATGGAGTGGTTGCTGCCGTTCGCCAGTGTGCCGTCGTCGGGTTGGACTGCAGAGTTCGTTGCTCGGTCGCTTTCAGAGTTCGCTCCGTTCACATCGCTAGGTATGCAGCTGGACTGGCTAGCAGATTTCTTTAGATCGAGGAGCGTCAGCCACGATATGGATGAGAGGCGTGCAGTCGTGGTTATGCGGGAGATGTTGCTGGAGCGGCGCCGCACAGGATTAGAGGCAGAGCGGTCAGAGATCACGGCAGAGTTGGCCGGGATTGACATGCAGGTGGCAGAGATAGAGAGACAGCTCGTCGATTTGCAGAGGCAGTTGTCCGATCTACAGAGGCGGCGAGGTGAGGTGGACGGGCGAGAGTCAGAGCGGTTAGGGCGACAGGCCGAGCTTGATGCTGGATGGTCAGAGGTACAAGCGGAGCGGGAGGTACTTCAGGCATTCAGCTCCCACCCAGTTGCATCGCTGTTGTCTAGACTTTCCTAGCTTGTATGTTACTTTGCCGTAGTTGTAGTGCTTAACGACGGCTAGTAAACGTTTGATGTATATGTACATATTTTTGATGGTCTCGGCTTATTGTATGTTATGTTCGGTTGCTCTCTTCTTTCTTCTCTCTTTTTTTTTGAATGTCTTGCTTGTTTCGGTTACTTGTGAATGCTTTCCCATTCCCGCTCGTAGAAAGTGACTTAGGAAGCATAGGTTGAGAATGAGTGCCAGCTGGGCAGAAGTTGAGGTAACAGCATGACTTTGTATTGATAGGACGCGGTACAAAACACCATTACATGACTAGTGTAGAACGCTACACAGATCAACAAAAAAATACAAGTCTGCAAGCAATGTCGCATGTACAAAAATGCTACGAGGGCGCGTTCTATGACGCGGGCTTATGTTGTCGCGGCTACACATAATACTTCTTCAGGTAGCGGCCGTTGATGGGGGCCGAGACCTGACCGTCGTCGTGGTTGAGCAGGAGGTACGAGCCATTAGTGCGGGCTTCGTGCACCGTGAAAGGGCCCTCCCAGTTTGGCGTGAATTTAGGAGCTGACATGTTGGCCCGCACATGCTTGGCGGCTTGAAGAACAAGGTCGCCCTCGATAAACGAACGTGGCTTGACGGTCTTCCCATAAGCTTTCGTAAGCTGCTCATGATACTTCTTCATGCGGCGCAGGGCCGTGGCTCGTCGTTCGTCGAGGCCGTCAAGTGCCGCGAGCCGGGCTTCTTCATCTCCGAGACTGCTGCTTAGGGAAAGTCGAGCCGATGGTTCTGCGATCTCGGCAGGTACCACACACTCGTCCCCGTAGACGAGAGAGAAAGGCGTGGCCTTTGTCGCTGTGTGCATGGATGTTCTGTAGGCCCAGAGTGCCAGATTCAGTTGTTCGGACCACGACCGGTCGGCGTCATGCACCATTCGCGATAATACTCGTAGCAAAGTCTTGTTGGACGCTTCAGCTTGACCATTACCTTGCGGGTAATAGGGAGTTGATGTGGCATGGCTGATGTTGTACCTTTCCATGAGAGTTCGAACCTCTCGGTTAATGAATGGGGTGCCATTGTCAGATATAATACATCGAGGGATGCCGAAACGACAGATGACGTCGCGTAAGAAGTTGGAAACGGCACCTCCCGTGGCTCTCCGCAGAGGTACGGCTTCAACCCACTTCGTAAAGCGTTCAGTAGCAACCATGATCCATGAATGGCTTCTGGACGGCGGGTGGATGGGGCCGATGAGGTCGAGGGCCCAAGAATGAAATGGCCAAGGTGCTGAGATCATGTGCAAGTCGGATGCTGGCGAGTGTATCCTGTCGGCGTGCCGCTGGCAGGGTTGGCAGCGTCGGACATGCGAGATGGAGTCGGATTCCATAGTCGGCCAATAATACCCCAATCTTAGTAATTCTGCATACAGCTTCTGGGAGCCTTGATGTTCACCACAATCACCATTGTGTACTTCGTTAATGACTTTGACCACTTGGGCACCTTGCAAGCATCGCAGGGTGCGTCCCGAAAATCCCTTGCGAAATAACTCGCCTTCCGTCACAAAATACCTGACTGCCTTGCGCTTGATGGATCGTGCTGAGCCGCGGTCAGGTGGTAGAATCCCGTGGGATAGATACTGGATGAAAGGCTGGCGCCAGTCACCCTCGATGTCAATGACAAGAGCTTCGGCACCGTCGGGTGCATACAGGCACTCGGGACAATCCTTTTGTATATCCGAGGCGTCCTTGGCCATGGATGGCCAATATAATCCCATACGCTGGAGGCGACGATACAGAGGGGGACCGTCGAGGCCACAACACTTCTGGTGGCCGAGCTGTAATTTGTGTTTTGCCTCTTCCGGTGCCAAACATCTTGCTAGAGTGCCTCCGGGACACCGCCTGTATAAGACATCTCCCATCATTGAAAAGTCTGTAAGGGTGGAGGCATGAGCAAGAGATGGCGCTTTAAGTTTGTCGATGATAGGTTGCCTCCAATCGTCCGCAGTAACGTCCCTCGGGACTAGGTTCAGTGCTGTGCATGGTTCCATTCTCTTGACGATGGTTAGCATCCGTTGTTCACCATCGACCTCTATCTTTGACGCGATCGTGGCCAAGCAGTCCGCATGTCTGTTGTGGCACCTATTGTGATGTTCATACTGGACATGACCGAGTCTTCCTTCCAAGTGTTGCACCAAGGCACGATAAGGTGCCAAGGCTGGTTCTTTGACCGCGAACTCCCCGTCCGCCTGCTTCATGACCAGATTTGAATCTCCTTTCACACACAGCGCCTTAGCCCCCATACTGACGGCGATCATGAGGCCAATGACAAGTGCCTCGTATTCAGCTTCGTTGTTAGACACCGGGAATGCAAGTTTGAAGGATAATGAAGTGGTAACACCGTCTGGTGCCCGCAAGACTATGCCGGCACCCCCTTGCCGGAGGGGCGTGCCATTGGGGCCTTTGCTAGTGGCAGAGCCGTCGAATTCAAGCGTCCACAGTCCATCGATGTCGGTGATCAGGGCTGTCTCCTCCCCCGGCAGTTGATCCGATATCGGTTCACATTGTTGGCGTGGGAAGAAGGCCAGGAGGTCTGCGAGTGCTTGGCTCCGCAGAGCTGTAGGATTCTTGATAGATAAACCGAATTCGGCCAACAGCAGCAACCACCGTGTGAGTCGGCCAGACAGGGCGGGACGTGTAAGCATGTAACGGAGCGGGTCAGCCTTGGTGACGAGTGTGATCTGATGCGCCAGAAAGTAATGTCTGAACTTCTGTGAGGCGTACACCAAGGCTAGACAGTGTTTCTCGAGCTCGGAGTAGTTGGCTTCGGGCCCTCTGATCACTCTACTGAGGTAATAAACAGGACGCTCGACACCTTCGACTTCTTGGGCAAGCAAAGCCCCGATGGATCTGGGTGTGGAAGTCAGGTAGAGTAGGAGTGGGATGCCCCGTTGTGGTACGACCATGGTTTGCGGTGACATGAGGACCGCCTTAATCTGTTCAAATGCTTGCCGTTGGGGCGCGCCCCAATTCCACGGTGCGCTTTTACGCGTCAAGTGTTGAAATGGCGTAATGAGCTCGGCCAGTGCGGGTATGAAGCGTCGGAGGTAAGAGACCTTGCCGAGGAAGCTCTTCAGTTGCTTTGTGTTCTTGGGGGGGGGCATTTCTTGGATGGAGGCTGCTTTCGAGGGGTCAACGTCGATGCCCTGTCGACTGACCAAGAACCCGAGGAACTTGCCGGAGGAGACTCCGAAGGCACATTTCAATGGATTCATCCGCATGTTATACTGGCGGCAACGATCAAAGACCGCTTGAAGGTCGGTGAGGTGATCACTTTCCTTCCTGGATTTGATAATAAGATCGTCGACATAGTCTTCCACAGTATGGTGTATCATGTCATGGAATATTGCTGTCATAGCCCTTTGATACGTAGCACCCGCATTCTTGAGGCCGAAAGGCATAACTTTCCAACAAAAATTACCCATAGGAGTGCGGAAGGCTGTCTTGGCGCTGTCGTCGGGGTTCATGCGAATCTGATTATAACCTGCGAACCCATCCATGAAAGATAAAGTTTCATATCCGGCGGCGGCCTCCGTGAGCATGTCGATATTGGGTAGTGGAAACTCGTCCTTGGGGCACGCCCTATTCAAGTCCCGAAAGTCGATACAGACGCGGACTTGGCCATTCTTCTTTTGTACAGGGACGACATTAGCCAGCCAAATAGGGTGAGTGATAGGTTCGATGAAGCCTGCGCGCAGGAGGCGTTCAATCTCTTGCTTGATTTTCAATTCGAGCTCGGGGCGGAATGTCCGCGGGTGCTGTCGGCTAGGGATGGATCCGGTAGCAATGTTGAGATGGTGTGTGACTAAGGCAGGATCCAGTCCGGGCATCTCATTGTAGCTCCATGCTAAGACATCACGATACTCGTGCAGGAGGGAAACCAATTCCTCTCTTCGGCCGGGGGCGAGTTTTGTGCCAATGTAGGTGTGCCGCGGTTCTTCGCCCGGGTCGGCCAGGTTGATTTCTTCAATATCTTCAGCCTGAGGTCGAGGGCCATCCTCATAGCAAGGTGGTGCCGCGCCGGGGGTGAGGTCAGGATCTGGCTGGCAATGCTCGGCCGTGCGGCACCATTCAGTCTCTCCAAGGGGGTCGGGGTCGAGGGGGTCTGAGGAGGGACCGCCTGGAGCCCCTGCATACCGTCATAATTGATAGATGATCTTGCCGTCCTTGACGATACGTCGAAAGGCCGGCTCAGCCTTTTGCTTCTTGGACTTGGGGGAGAAAGGGGGGAATTGGTCGTGGCAGCAGGCGGAAGCGGTGGGGTTGACCCATTATTCTTGTTACTTCTCCCGGTTTTGTCCTTGGGAAGCTTGTCCCCGCACAGCTCATCCCAGGTTGGCAGCCTGGTAGAATGTACATGAGTAGCATTCTCCCCATCCTCGGCGAAATTAGTGAAGAAGGAGGCCTCGGCGAAATAAGACTCGGCGCATTCAAAGGGGGCTTTGGTTGCAGGGATTGTCATTGCTACCTCATGTCCCGTAGAACCGGCTACCAGCTTCACACATTGATGGTATGTTGAGGGAACGGCCTTGTTGTCGTGGATCCATGGTCTCCCGAGCAGGAGGTGAAAGGCAGACTCGCTGTCTATTACGTGAAAAGTAGTGTCGCGACGGACAGTTCCGACCATGAGGTCGACAGTGATATGGCCGAGGGTCGACTGAGGACCCTGTCCAAAGCCGGTAATATTGACGGGGTCACGGATGATTTTCCTTGGGGGAATGCCGGCCTGTTGCAGGGTGATGAGGGGTATGATGTTGATCGAGGCGCCGCAATCAACCAAGGCACGACGGAAGCCCGTGCCATTAACAGTACACTCTAAAAACAGCGGCCGATTGTGATGCTCGATCGGCGGCGAGTCTTCATCCGAGAAGACTAAGGCCGTAGAGGGGATGTGACGTAATTCAGCCTGGGCGGCGAAGCATTCGGAACCGAGGCCGGTGGTGACCTCGAGCAGGCAATTGGAAAGGTAAGTCCGGGCGGCGGGTGAAAACCCCATTTCATCAAAAAAACTTTTGATCTTCGTCATCTGTCGAAGGGGAGGCATCGACTGCTTAGCTGGAGGAGGCACGAGGGTCAGTGTGGGCTCTGCCGGGGCTTCGTGGATTACAGGCTCGACATGGTCAGTGACAGCCATAAGGGCCTGGTGCTCCCTACTGTTGCGATGCGGTGGGTAGGGATCTTTGCGCATCGTTGTTTTTCCGTAGCTGCAGGTCGCCCGACGCTACCTTCCTTGCAAAGATGGTTCGCAGTGCATTGCAATCTTTGAGCGGATGGCCAAGGGCTCGATGGAAAGGACAGTAGGTGGGCCTGGCCTTTTCTTCGTCTGTGATATTGGTCCGCATTGGTGGCAGTTGGAAATTTTTGTCATGCGCCACCCATTCGGCCAAGAGTTCCTTCACTGTATTCAGGTCACAGGGATAGTCAGGTGCGGGTCTTTGTTGCCTTCGCTTGTCGGAGCCTTGGTTCACATCTGGAAGCTGACGCTTGAAGCCTGCATAGTTGTTGTTGTCGTTGCTACGTTGAGTGATAGGTGCATCTGCTGAGGCCAACAGCGTACTTTGCGGTCGAGGCTTCCATGACTTGACAGGACCAACTGTCTCGTAAGTTCGTCGGGCTGCCTCCTTGAGGTGTCCCCATGACCTTAACTGTAGGTTCTCGATATGCACTCGGTAGACGTCAATCATATTTTTGATGCATATGGGAAC